>PITA01003631.1:0-39330 GCA_004023965.1 Spilogale gracilis
TCTTCTTCTCCTTCTTCTTCTTCTTTGTCCTTATTCTTATTCTTATTCTCTTTTTTTCTGCTGCATTTTTTGGCTGCTGTAGGGTACAGAATGATTAATGGCACCTGGACATTTGGGTCCTAAGAGAGCTTTCTCACAGACCGCCTGTGTTGAATTATGAATTAGAGTTCTGTGTACTTTCTAAGTTTTGTTTCAATTCTTGTGAATTCATAACTTAGAAATGCATGTAGGCAAAGTCTTTTGAGCTTTCTGACACCTGAGTCATAAAGGTGAGCTGAGTGTCCGATAGCCGCTGCTTTGCCACTTCACAGAAAGGGAGGAGGGGTCGGAAGGGCGGAGGAAGCCACCAGGACGGCTAGTCCTGACTGTGGAATCAAGGTTGGTGATCACATCCTAAACGGCTTCATTTCAGGTTTTGTAATGTCTTCCATTTGGGTTCTGGGAAGGGACTAGATAGGTCTGCGTTCAAATACTCTATCCCTTATTTACTGGATTACCTTGGATGACTTACTTAATCTGAGTTATAGCTCCTCCATCTGAGAAAGATGGGATAAAGATGGTTGCCATTTTGTTGAGTTGTTGAAGGGATTGAACAAGATAGTGTATGAAAGCATCTAGTTCAATGCCACCCACAGAGGAAGCTCTCAAAAATGTCATTCTTGCTCTTTCTTCTGTTGCAAAGATCATTCAACATCCTTCTCCACTTTTTTGCATCACTGGGAAAACAGACAATTAAGTATTCTTTGGTAAACCACCACCAGTCATTTCATAGTATCTTTTGATTTGGACTTTTAAATCATAAGCTATCAAAGAAAGTCATTCTCTGTTTTTCACCTGCTCTCAGCATAGTAGTAATAGTAGTAGGGATAAGACAATATATAATACATATTTAATGCATCCTTCATAACAAAATTATGCCCTACTTTTTAAAATGTTGAAATGAAATGTCACAGTGCACACATTTTGACTAAGAGATAGGACCTTTTTATTTTATTATATTTAGAGAAGTTCAAAAAGAGTTAGTTCCTTGCCCTTATTTAGAATAAGTTACAGATGAGGTTGTGGTATTAGGCAGGGAGAAGTTAGTAAAATCTAAAAGCTATAGCACCTCATTTCAGGGGATTCTGGAGGTAGCCACTGGGTTGGATTCTGCTGCATTTTTCAGGGGCCATAGCCTCCAAACCTACATTTGAAGTACTCTGAGAAATGATAATGTCAAAAATACTTTTTTTAAGCTTAATGACTCTAACTGCCAGGGTCCTGCCAAGCCACATTGGATCCTGAGACAAAAGGAAAAATCAGGAATAATGATCTCATCTTGACGAAGAATTTTGATATTTTGTTCATTGTAGATTTCTAGGTTAAAAGTAATTTTTAAAAATGTTCCATGAAAAAAATTATTTATCTTGACTATTGAGTTTCTTGACACCCCTTAAAATTGGTGCTGGAAGTCACCCTGCTCTGGGCCTAGATGACTGCCACCATTTATGACGAGCTACATGCGATGACAGTGATTTGTATATGTTATCTCTTTCAGGCCTCTGCACAAAATACATTTACAGATGAAAAAAGGGAATCTTTAGCATTTAAATAAATGGTCTAATGTAACACAACTAGTCAGTAGCTAAGATAGGACTTGAACACAAATATATCAATCCCTAACACTAAACTCATTTTCTGACCATCACACACTACATGATATCAGGAACTCACAACACACATTCATTCATTTGGCACACATTTTTGAGAGCATACTATGAGCCACCTTGTGCTAAGAGGTATAAAATTGAAATCATTCATTCATGTGTGCATTTAAAAAGCATTTACTGAGCATAAGCTATGTGCACTATTTTATGTGGTAGGGTTACAGAGGTCCACAAGCTCTTCAGCTCCTTATGGGCCTGAGAAGTGGAAGAGACAGTCAATACATAAGTGAACAAAGGTTTCAAATAGCAGTTTGTCTCGAAGAGACATAAAATAAGGTGATGTTAGCAAGTTGGACACTTTAATTTTTTTTAAGATTTTATTTATTTATTTGAGAGAGAGAGAGAGCATGAGTGGGAGGGGGAAGGAGGAGTGTGTGTTGGGGGGACGGAGCAGAGGGAGTGGGAGAAGCAGACTTCCTGATGAGCAGGGAGCCTGACACAGGGCTCCATCTCAGGACCCTGAGATCATGGCCTGAGCTGAAGGCAGACTGACTGAGGCACACCTATAAATTGGCCACATTAGATTAGGTGGTCAAGTCAGGTCTCTTACCGGAAATAATCTGTGAGTCAAGATCTAAATGACAAGACAGTCCAGCCAAGGAAGGATTAGGGAAGGAGCATCCCAAGCAGGGGGCCAAGCTAGTGCAGGGTGCTAAGGTCAGAGCAAGTGTGGTATGAAGTGAGATCCCCAAAAGAAGCAAGAGCAGTTCAGGGAGGGTGTTAGAAACCAGTATCAGGAGTTCGGATTTTATTTTAAGTGTGACAGAACATGGTTAGGATGTAGGCTGGCTGCTGTAACAAAATACAGTGGCTTAAAAAAGATAGGACTCAACATAATGGCTCAATCCATGTCATTCCTTGTAAGTAATTGGTATAAAACCTAAATTTGGGGGCCATTTGCAGACTTACTCTTTAGGTTTCTTAGACTGTATAATGGGACACTTTAAAGAATAAGTATGATTTAGTGGAGACATAATTTCATTGTGATAAGGTATTATAACATCTTTGAAAACACATTTACCTTGACTCATCCCCACAGATGAGGTAGCCGAGTCACGAAGACACCGGGCGCTGGTGTGTTAACTTTGTGACGCTGGGGCAGTTGCATGACCTCTCTTAGCACCACCATCCGTATCTGTGGGAGGTGGACAGTGATAGCACGGACCCTCTAGCGCAGTTGTTGCAAGGATCAAGCTGTATGAAATTAGTATTACTTAGCTCAGTGAATGCTAGTTGTTGTTTCCCAAAAAGACATCAAGGGGCCACTGACTCATTTGCATAATAGAGTCAACATGGGGATGCTATCAGACATTATTCATGTCCTCTTAAATGTGGGTAATGGATTACTATTATGGTACTGGTAACAATTTTATTTCGCTATATTTTTTAAATCTAGAAAATTATTATGAACATAAAGTTGTATCACAGAGGCTGTTGTATTATGTTCATATTTGTTCTTACCTTGATGATTAGATGCTATATTAAGGGTTACATAAAAAGGAAATGACCAAGAAAAGACTACCTGGGATAGATTGGAGAAATATTCTCAGTGGAAAGGTGAAAACCCCAGGCCAGTTCCAGACTACCGTCTTCTCAATCCTGTCGCCCACCTGGTGCTTTTGGTGCCTCCTTCCACCAAGCACACAAGAGACAAGAAATATCAAAATTAAAGTTTTCTTTTCACAGTCATGGCACAAGATGGTTAGGCATGTCTGTGTCCATTTTCTTATATTCTATGAGACAGTTTTATAAGGTATTTTCATTTTTAAATTACTTTGAGAACTATTCCCATTTTCTAGAATTTGTTAACAAAAACAATGACAAATTTGGGCAGGTTCTAGAGAAAGAAAAATCCAGATGAGCATGAGGTAATATTCCAGGTATCCTTTTGTCTGAGTTCAGCCTTTTTTGTCCCTTACCATGTCTATGTGTTTATTATCTCATTTATTTATCCCAAAACCCTGTGGGGAGAGTATTATTAAAGTACTATTACCTGCATTTTACAAAGGAGGAAACTCGTGGATGCTGAAGCCTTTGAGAGAAAAGTCAGACTTTGAGGTGTTTGGACACAGAACAGAGACAATTGAAGAATTAAGATTTTCACAATATTCATTATCCAAGGTATGTATTAAGTACCTAAACTGCCAGGAACTTTTCTGGACACTGGATGAATAGAACAGGTAGAACTTATCTTCTGACACGGCTTACATTCTAGTAAGGGGATAAGAAAAGAGAGACTACAAACAAAATCATAAATGTGTATGTTAGGTGGTGAGAAGGGCTAGATAGAAAAATAACTTTAAGGTAGGGAGAGTAGACAGCGGTCAGGGAGTAGTATTTTGTAGAGGATGGTCAAAAAAGTCTCTCTGATATGGGGACTGTCATGCAGAGATGTCAGGGGAGTGAAGGAGCTTGCCACTTATCATCTGGGGAAAGTGTACTCTGACAAGAAAACAGCAAGTACAAGTTTAAAGATCTGATGTGGGATCATGCTTGGAAAGGGTAAGGAATGACCAGACAAGAGTTGGAAGATATGAATTGAAGATGTCGGATCTTGCAAGGACTTGGGATTTTTCTCTGGTTGAGATAAGAAACCGGTGGAGGATCTGGTGGGGAGGATCTCCCTTATTTTATCAAAATAAAAAAGACTCTGATGTGCCTTTTTAATATTCCTCTCTCTGTTGGGAGGAAATGACTGAAGAGGCACAGCGTTGGTGAGAAAGACCCCTGGGACCCTATCAAGAAAAGAGGCAGTAGGAGAGGTGGGGAGAAGTGGTTAGAGTCTAATATTAAATTCATAAACTCTTAAATTTTATGTTCTCCCACACCAGGCACTGGGAAAATACCAAGGCAAGGTAAATACCGCGGTGAGTTTTCCTGCTTATTCGTGCATGTGTCCAATACACACTGACCTTCACTTTCCTCAGAATGGTCACTCCTACAGACAAGTAGGGCTAACAATAGATATACTCCATGGGAAGACATGTTATAGGGAGACCTCTCCGGGCTATTCACCCTGTCCCATTGTTCTGAGGAGCTGTGTGTGTGTGTGTGTGTGTGTGTGTGCACGTGCATGCATACACACACACCCATATACCTGTGTAGACACATTTATGTCTTTTGGGATTGTAGAAAGAAATGGAAACATTTTATCATTACTGCTGTTATTTGGCAGTGATCCCTATTGCTTTTGCCACCAACCTGAAGATATATGGCACCATAAGGACAGAAACCATTCTGTTTATCTCTGTGTTTTGGACCTTCCATGTATATGGGTAAGTGTTGTTTAAAATCAGATACTAGCTCAAAGGACTCTCTATGTCTACAAATATAAAGGATGGGGAGAACAATTCCTTGATATTAATTCAGGAGCCTATAGTATTGGGCAATAAAAATTACTTCATTGAGAACTTAAAACTTGCACATAGATGTTTATAGCTATTGTAGTCGTAACTGCCCAAACTTAGAAGCAACCAAGATGTCCTTCAGTAGGTAAATGGAAAAATAAATTATGATATATCCAGATAATGAAATACTATTCTGTGTTTAAAAGAAACGAACTATCAAATGATGTGAAGACATGGAGAAACTTTGAATGCATATTTGTAAAGAAAGAAGCTGATCTGGAAAATCTACATCCTGCATATTTCCAGCTATATGCTATTCTGAAAAAGACAAAACTCTGGGGACAATCAAAAGATCGGTGGTTAACAGGGGTTGTGGAGCAGGGGGAAGATGAATAGGCAGAGCACAGAGGAATTGTAGGGCAGTGAATGTATGCATAATGATCAATGCCTGCCATTATACATTCTTCTGAACTCACAGAAGATCCAACACCAAGAGTGTGAACTGTAATGTCAGTTGGGGATGTTGAGTGATGACAATGTGTCAGTGTAGGTCCACCAGTTGTAACAAGTGAGCCACGCTGATAGAACATGTTGGTAATGGGGGAGGCCACGCATGTGTGGAGGTAGGGGGATCTACCTCTGTGTGCATGTGTGGAAAATCTCTGTACCTTCCCCTCAATTTTGCTGTGAGCCTTCACCTTCTCTAAAAGAATAAAGTCTTTTTTTTTTTTTAAGATTTTGTTTATTTATTTAACAGAGAGAGAGAGAGATCACAAATAGGCAGAGAGGTAGGCAGAGAGAGAGAAGGAAGCAGGTTCCCCGCTGAGCAGAGAACCTGATGTGGGGCTCGATCCCAGGACTCTGAGATCATGACCTGAGCTGAAGGCAGAGGCTTTAACCCACTGAGCCACCCAGGCGCCCCAAGAATAAAGTCTTAAAAAAATTTTATTTTCGAATTTCTTAAAGCCTTTGGGCTATCAAAATGGCACAGAAGGGAGAGTGTTTAATATGACCTGGCAATGAAATTCCCAAGCTGAACTGGGAAAAAGGCACTTCTGCCAACTATTATATATCTCCCTTCTGGGAATCCTGACTTGCCTCAGTGATGGGGCTATAGCACAGAAACTGGCTTGGAAATCTATAACCTAAGCTCTCAGATCAAGTCAAAGACTCCATATAGAGGCTGGAACCCTATTCCACAATCTTGGTGAATAGTCAATTTTTGGCTTTAAAAATAATCCCTATTGGGGTGCGTGCCCGGGTGGTTCTGTAAGTTAAGTGTCCAACCCTTGAGCTCAGCTCAAGTCTTGACCTCAGGGTCATGAGTTCAAGCCCAATGTTGAATGAATGAATGAATGAATGAATAAAAATGTAATCCATAGGATTTAACAAATGGCATAACCACTTAATATTATATGCTCAATATTATATATCTTTCTAGGATTTTTGAACCCACCTTCATCATTCATATGAAGGAACCAGTGATAGAATCCTTAGAATTACAATGAAACATATCAGAAGCATTTATGTAGTTTGTAGTATTGCTGTGTCAGTACAGGGCTGGGCTTCAAAGCTGCCTGAAGAAAGGGAGTTAACGACCAATTTCTCCAACATGTCCCTAAGAAAGGTTCCTGCAGACTTGACCCCAACCACAACCACACCGGATTTATCCTACAACCTGCTTTCTCAACTCCAGAGTTCAGATGTTCGTTCTGTCTCTAAACTGAAAGTTTTGAATCTAAGCCATAACAGAATCCAAGAGCTGGATATTAAGACTTTTGAATTCAACAGAGAGTTAAGATATTTAGATTTGTCTTACAACAGATTGAAGATTGTAACTTGGTATTCTCTGGCAGGTCTCAGACATTTAGATCTTTCCTTCAATGACTTTGACACCATGCCTATCTATGAGGAAACTGGCAACATGTCACATTTGGAAATCCTTGGTTTAAGTGGGGCAAAAATACAAAAATCAGATTTCCAGAAAATTGCTCATTTGCATCTAAATACTGTCTTCTTAGGACTGAGAAGTCTTTCTCATTATGAAGAAGGTAGCCTGCCCATCTTAAACACAACAAAACTTCACATTGTTTTACCAATGAACACAAATTTCTGGGCTCTTTTACATGATGGAATCAAGACTTCAAAAATACTATTAATGACAAATATAGATGGCAAAAGCCAACTTGAAGGTTATGCAACTCAACAAAATCTTACTTTTAGGATTGTAAGACCTCTATTCTATTACTTAATAGGGTTGATTTACTCTGGGATGTCCTTCTTCAAATCTTCCAGTTTGTTTGGCATACATCAGTAGAATGCTTCCAAATCCAACATCTGACTTTCAGAGGCAAGGTTTATCTTGACCGTAATTCATTTGATTACTCGAATACTGTAATGAGAACTATGAAATTGGAGCATGTACAGTTCAGAATATTTTATATTCCACAGGAGAGGGTCTACTTGCTTTTTACCAAAATGGATATAGAAAACCTAACTATATCAGATGCACAAATGCCTCACATGCTGTTTCCTGTTTATCCTACAAGATTCCAGTATTTAAATTTTGCTAATAATATCTTAACGGATGACCTGTTTAAGCAACCTATCCTGTTGCCTCATTTGAAAACTCTCATTTTGAAGGGCAATAAATTGGAGACACTTTCTTTAGTGAGTTTCTTTGCCAGAAACACATCCTTGAAGCACTTAGATCTGAGCCAGAATCTGTTACAACATGAAAATGATGAAAATTGCTCTTGGCCAGAAACCTTGATCACTATGAACCTGTCATCCAACAAATTTGCTGCTCCTGTTTTCAGGTGCTTGCCCAAAAGTATTCAAATACTTGACCTGAATAATAACAAAATTCAAACCATCCCTAATGATATTACTCATCTGAAGTCTTTGCAAGAGCTAAATCTTGCATTTAATTTTCTCACTGATCTTCCTGGGTGCAGTCATTTCAGAAAACTCTCAATTTTGAACACCGAAATGAACTTAATTCTCAGCCCATCTCTGGATTTTTTTCAGAGCTGTCAGGAAGTTAAGATTCTGAATGCAGGAAGAAATCCATTCCGGTGTACTTGTGAATTAAGAGATTTCATTCAGCTTGAAAAATATTCAGAGGGCATGATGATTGGATGGTCAGATTCGTACATCTGTGAATACCCTTTGAATCTAAAGGGGACTCGGTTAAAGGATGTTCATCTTCCTGAGTTATCCTGCAACATGGCTCTGTTGATTGTCACAATTGTGGTTATCATGCTAGTTCTGGGGATGGCTGTGGCCTTCTGCTGCTTCTACTTTGATATCCCCTGGTATCTCAGGGTGCTGGGTCAATGGACACAGACATTGCAGAGGATTAGAAAGATAGGCCAAGAACAACTTAAGAGAAATGTCCAGTTCCATGTGTTTATTTCATATAGTGAACATGATTCTTCCTGGGTGAAGCATGAATTAATCCCCAATCTAGAGAAAGAAGAGAAATTGATTTGCCTTCATGAGGGACACTTTGACCCTGGCAAGAGCATTACTGAAAATCTCATGAACTGCATTGAGAAAAGCTGTAAGTCCATCTTTGTTTTGTCTCCCAGCTTTGTGCAGAGTGAATGGTGCCATTATGAACTCAATTTTGCCCACCACAATCTCTTCCATGACAATTCTGATTACATAATTTTTATCTTGCTGGAACCCATTCCAGTCTACTGCATTCCGAGCAGGTATCCTAAGCTGAAAGCTCTTCTGGAAAAGAAAGCATACTTGGAATGGCCAAAGGATAGGCGTAAATGTGGACTTTTTTGGGCAAATCTTCGAGCTGCTATTAATGTTAGTTTATTAGAAACCAGAGAGATGTGTGAACTACAGACATTCATGGAGCTAAATGAAGAGTCTCAAGGCTCTGCAATCTCTCTGATAAGAACAGACTGCCTATAAGATCCTCTCTTCCCCTAGCGAAGCTGGGGCTTGCATGCACTGTTGGGATAGAAGTTGATACACCCTTTATAATGATAATTGAGCAATATCATTAAAATGAAAAATGATATATGGGGCGCCTGGGTGGCTCAGTTGGTTAAGCAACTGCCTTCGGCTCAGGTCATGATCCCAGAGACTGGGGATCGAGTCCCACATCGGGCTCCCTGCTCGGCGGGAGGCCTGCTTCTCCCTCTCTCACTCCCCCTGCTTGTGTTCCCTCTCTGGCTGTGTTTCTCTCTGTCAAATAAATAAAATCTTTAAAAAAAATAATATAAAAAATATAAAATAAAATGAAAAATGATCATTTTTTTTCATGTCAGTTCCTGGAAAGATTTCTAAGAATGTAAACTACAGAAACACAAGTTTGCAAAGGCCTATGTAAAAAGGTGTTCATACCAGCATTGTTTATAATCATGAAAAATTGAAAACAGCTCACATTTCCATAGAATAAAGATTGATTCAATTATAGTTCATTAATGCAACAAAATATTACACAGCTATTAAAAAGAGTGAGGTAGTTATATATTTGCTGGTATGGGAAAAATTATACTAACATAATGATTTATATACTGAAATAAAAGTGTAAATGAATCTCTACCAGTACATTGGTATAGTAACAGTGGTTTGAGTCTGGGAGGTTGTATTACAGAAAACTTTTGGTTTCCATGTTGTATATTTCTACACCACTGGAATTGTTTAAGTGAATCTGTATTTCTTTTGTAGGTTGAAAAACACAATAAAGATAATTTTTAAGCCTACACATCCTATCCTATTCATTTCATTTGATTCTTCCTTTCTAGTCTCACCATAGAATGAAACAAGCTTTTCTAAATTTTACAAAATTATATGTTACTTCCTTGATTAGAGAGGTGATTTCCCTCATGAAAAAAATTTCTGTGGCTCAGAACGCCAGGTGGCTAGGTCAGTTAAGAAAAATTTCTGTGACTTATGCACCTATAAAGAAAGAAAACAGCCATATTTAAAATCTGACACCAGTCTCCTCTTGCCTCCATGCCTCCTATCATTGAGCCTTATCAAGTTATTATTGGTCCTTTCCCAGAACATTCAGTCTCTTTGGAATCATGACTGATTATTGAGGGAATCTTGCTTATCCTTCAAGGTACAATCCAAATGTCAACTCTTTTTTTGAAAACTTCCTCACTTCCAAGTATGATGCTCCTTGATGCTCCATAACACTTCTGGAAGTACTTCTATCACCACACTGATCATATATGTTTTTAAAGTTTCCCTTTCTTTTTATAATGACTACGAGCTCCTCAAAGGCTATGGCAGATTACCCTCTTCCCTTCTTTTCAGCAGCCACTTGCTCAGTCCCTGTTCAGAGAAGGTGTCAGTGAAGGTTTAGGTTAGGTAAGCTAGAGGAACATAGTAGGGATCCAAATGGCTTCAAGATGGAAAGTCAGCTGAGAAGAGTGAGAATCCAGAATTGAAGGATTTCTGAGTACAACTTGAATCACGTGAAATTGCCAGTATGTGGTTCCTCTTGGCCTATAAGAACAACTGCTTTATCTTATTCAATCTAGTAAAACCAATCTCCTAAGCAGGGTAAAATTGGACTCTATATCTATTTTATTTCCTCATAGTTGTGGTCTTATGAGTTGCTCATGTTAATAGTTGTTTGAGAAATTGTAATTGAGATGGTCAACCTGAGAGAATAAGGACAGAGTTGGGTCAATCTCCAAGCCAGGTTGTGCCACCATTTGGTTAGTGACCAGTCTACTAGGAGGAGCTAGAGCTCAGTCGCCTTAAGGCTCCGTGTCTCTCTTCTTCTGCCCTGGTGAGCTCATAATCTGTTTGGTAGAAGGGGGAATCCAAAGAAACCATGGTGCAGGGAAAGTAGAGAATAGGGAGAATGCATTTCCAACCAGGCTTCAACATCTGGACCACTGTTATTAGTGTGATTCATGGCTTCTGGGTGAGTCAGACGGACCCTCTAGGAGGATTCTGTAAATTTTGAGTAAATGACTCAGTGTGAGACTCTTACCTTTAAAGATGAGTTAATTAGGAACATGTAAAGTAGGTAACATTAGCCCTAAAGTCACCAGGATTGGGTTATTCCCTGGTAGAATCCTCAGTTTAGTAATACAGTTTTAAAAATAAAAGTACCTTATCACAACTTAAAAAAATAACACATCAGCCATAGCTGTCAGCAACTTCTTGTTTCAGTGGCTGGACTACCCTTAAATCTCCCCTGTCAGTCCATTGTACTATTCTTTTCTCACATATTCAGATACTATCAAAAATGTCCTACTTTTTGCTTGGTTTTGACTCTCATGGCTCACACCGGAAAATGAATTTTACCTAAGTTTTAATGTTGGGACTCGAGACAGAGGTAGCACTGAGCCTCATGCAAACCTGATGATAGACTTTTACCCAAGACATTTCGGGTTTCATCAAGGATCCTGCTCTCCTTGAGCGCGATATTGGTGAGGAAGTAAGCATTATATGGACTGTACACCGCAAAGGAACCCAGTGTAATGACTCTGATCATGTTATGAAAGTGATTTTAGGTCTTGAGAAGTTGCAAGTTCCTTTTCATTTCCTTGCCATTTGTCAACCTGGAGTTTCTTCCGTCCCTGCGCCCCGCTCCCCATGCCACCCAAGGAGAGTGTGCTCTATCAATATTGTTCAAGTCTGGGCACCTCTGCAGATAAATGACAATCTTTTCAGGTTGCCAAGAGTCCAGTGTTGACAATGTTCTATATTCTATAAACATGGCAAAGGGGTCTATACTAACATGGGATTATAATCCTCTAATTCCAAGTGGTTGGGAGGGAGAAGAGTTTAAATGTAATTTATGACAAATGTTCCCTGAGGTTCAACTCCTTTATGAATTATAATGAACCATTCAAGACAGCATGGACTAAGAATGTTTAAACTGAGAAAGAGTTTAGAGTTTATCAAGTAAAGCTCTCAGTTTTTTAAGTGGGAGGTTGAGGTTTGGGAATTTTAAATGACTCACCTAAACCTGAGGTCAAACTTTAATCTTTTAATTCCTTGGCTGAAGAGGCTTTTCTTTCCAATCTAGGACAAGATGTCTCTTACTTTTTGTATTCATTTTATCATCTTGATCCTTTCATTTCCATTCTCAACAACAGAACCCCAGATTGGGCTTCTTGAAAATCCTGCTCATGCTGTCTATAATTATTTGTGCCTGGACTCTGTAGTCTCTCACTGCTGCCCCACACCCCTTTCTGCATCCCAGCCCCCAACTCTTAGGAGAAGCTTCCTTGAATTTCTAAGTCCTTCTTAGAGTCTGGTACTGCCAAGACTCTTTAAGTGAGATATCCCGGGTTCATACCCAGACCCACAGGGATCCTGGTCTTCATTCGTCCCCTGAAGAAGCTTTCTGACCCTCTGTCTTGCACATGAGGTCAACCAGGTATTCTGAGGAGCTCCAGAACTCATGATTATGGGGTCCTCTCAGAGTCTGCTGGTGAGGCCTGACTTGAGTTTGAAAATCTGGTAAGCAGATCACTCCTGCTGGCTGAAGCAGTGTGGGATAACCGAAAACTGGGGCACCAGAATAGTGCTCTCACACTGAACACAAGATGACTTCAGGGGTCAGAGCTATGGATAGTCTACCACCAACTCTTGGGCTTGAGCCACCAGTGTGGGCTTGTGTCCATCTATTTTGACTGTGGTGCCACCCCGTGTCTATAGCACCTTAAGCTAACAAGCATGGTAGCAAGTGTCTTTTTCCCTGCACTCCTCCTCTTTCCCCAGCCTCTGGCATCCAGGCTGATAACCACCATCATTGTAGGCTCTGCATCATGTGTTAGGTAGTCCTTCAAATATTGTTTTCAGACTGAACACCAATGGGTCTTCCAATCAATGTCCTCTCTTACCTGCCATTGATGTAACGACATTGTGCTCTCCCTATCTTAAGCCATGCTGAAGAGGGAAGTACATATATTGCAGGAGTAAGACAGTGCTTCTCTCTTCACACACGAACCCCTCACCGAACCCCCTGACTGGTGTTGGTGTGTGGAAGGCAAGGGCTCAGCCAACATCAAAAGAGCTCCCATTCTGAGAATGTGATGATTACTACATCAAGAGTCCAAGAGAAGACAAGACTGGAAAATACCTTCTTCTGTGTTTATACCATACAATTCTGAGTGGTAAATGGGATCAGAAAAATAATATTGATTCACATTTACCTACAAACATTTGGGGAAGGCTTGCATCAATGAAGCATAGTACCAACCTTTGAGGAAGAGTCATTGGAAGGCAGTGTGGCTGGCTGATACAATATCACGGCTAATAATGTGACCAGAATTACAGACGTGCGATTGGGGAACTTCAGAGGGAAGAAGAGCTAACCTATTTAATGTGAGCAGCCTCTGAAGATGCATATCCTTGTGATTAATTACAGCACTGCTACCATTTTCTCCTGGTGGGACATATAAAATTAACCAGGGAGAGTGCATTGGACAATGAAATGCCAGAAGGCATGGTTCCTGGGTTTGAGCAGGAAGAGATGGTGCTTGGACCCTACATAGAATCTTTCAATGTGCCAGCTGGACAATAAGCAGTATATAAGTGACTCCTCTCTACCCATCTTCATGAATAAGACACAATACCTCTCATGGGTCTATACACTTTGAAACATTTTTAAATCAAATTATTTATAAAGAGCCCTACATTGCAAAAAATCTTTTCCCAGCACCCTGCACACCCTGGGGGCAGCTCTGAGAAGGAGAATATCCTGCTTTATGCAGCCATAACATACCTTGCTTCTTATTTCTTAGCTGCTCAACTTGTTTTGGTTTTTGCCTAAGTCATTGACAGCAGGAGAGTTTTGTCTCAAGTGCTGAGGGGTCATGTGGTGAAATTCAGCGATAAGATTGAAGGATGTGATGAGGGGCAAAGGCAGATTCTAGTACCACAGTATTAAGGTTATTGGAAGTTCCTCCTACGGTTTCTATAAAAAAAAATTGAAAGTAGGGCACCTGGGTGGCTCAGTGGGTTAAAGCCTCTGCCTTCAGCTCAGGTCATGATCCCAGGATCCTGGGATAGAGGCCCACATTGGGCTCTCTGCTCAGCGGGGAGCCTGCTTCCTCTTCTCTCTCTGCCTGCTTCTCTGCCTACTTGTGATCTCTCTCTCTCTCTCTTTCTCTCTCTCTCTCTCTCTCTCTCTCTCTGTCAAATAAATAAATAAAATCTTTGAAAAATTGAAAGTAGGCAACATTTCTTATTTTATGTCCTGATGGGTGAAAGCGCTACATTATTAACTTCTGTTCTCCCTGTGGAAGAAGTTAGATTTTTAGTTGTGCCTGGGAACTTTCTAAACCTAATGACTTGAAGTATTTAAATTCCTGGCAGTGATAACTTTTGCCTTGGGGAAAAAAACCAGGCAGAGAAAGAAGCTATATGCACACCAGGTTAGCTCTAATTGTCCATTAGGACCAATGCCTTCTTTTGATTCCTGGACTCATTAGTCCTGGAGAGATCCAGAGCGCCACCAGTCCTCAACCTCCTCCTGATTCTTTGATTTCTGGATAGGGGATAAATCAGTTTTCATGATACTGTTTTTAGTATGATGGCCCTCTGTGTAATAACACAAATAGCTAACGCTTCTTGAGGTCTATAGGTGCCAGCCACTATTGTAGGGATGTTGTGAGTTATTCTTGCTAATTCTCATAGACCTAAGAACTAAATGTTATCATTATTCCACAGAACAGACAAATACCCAAGGTGCCCCAAAGTTAAGGTTTTGTGGATAATAAATGACAGAAATCCAAGGCAATGTGATCACAGAGCCTTCTTTCATATCTACCATGTTTGTGCTGCATCCCAGGAGCTTGCTAACTATTGGTTTCATTCGTATTTACGTTCACCGTGAAAATGCATGTTCCCACTACACCATATTTTTGGATGGAGATGTCTTGTTGCTTAAGAGTGATTCTCATCATTAAGTGTATAATTCAAATGTTGCCGGGCCTCACTGGGGCTAAAATAAGGCACATCAACATCAATGACCCCCAAGTTCTTGTTCTTGCCCTCACCCGTTGAAATAGGGCTTCTGATCCTCCTGCCAAGGTCCCTGTGAATAGTGCCAGGAGACCCTAAGGAGACTCAGTTTTGTTCCCACGTCACATTGCCAACTACACTCTCCATCTGGTGCCACCATAGTCATTTGCCCAGCCTAGCTAACTCAGGTGGCCACACCTGTGGCCTTTCAAAGCCCTTGAAAGAGCTTTGCACTATTGACATCGCTGAATGAAGGGGCCTTCTAGGTGATGCTAATGTCCGTGCTAAGCTGTTTTCTCCTGAAAATCCCCAATCCATTTATCTTCGAGAGGAGGAGAGGAGCCATGCTTCCAGAAAAGCGTGTCAACATCCCAGCATTCCAAAGCTGCAATGCTGGAATCCAGAATCCCACCAAGTGATCATGCTCAGCCTCACTCATCATCAGGGAAATGCAAATTAAAACCACGATGAGCTATCACTTCACACCTGTTAGAATGGCCGTTAACAAAAAGGCAACAAATAACAAGGTCCTTGTAACAAGGGTTGGCAAGGATGTGGAGAAAAGGGAAGCTCTGTTCCCTTGAAAAGGTGGTGAGAATGTTGGTTGGTGAGAATGTCAATTATGCAACCACTAAGGAAAACAGTACGGCAGTTCCCCAAAAATTAAAAAATAGAAATACCATATGATCCAGAAATTCCAAAGAAAGTGAGAACACTAACTAGAAAAGATAACTGCATCCCCATGTTCCCTGCAGCATCATTCACAAGAGCCAAGACATGGGGACAAAGAAAGTGTCCATTAATGGATGAATGGATAAAGAAAGTGTGGTACAAATATACAAAGGACTCCTATTTGGCCATAAAAAGGGAAGGAACTCCTGCCATTTGTGACACTGTGAATGGACACTGAGGACATTAAGCTAAGAGAAATAAGTCACACAGAAAGACAAAGGCTGAATGATCTCACTTACGTGGGCCATCTAAAAAACCAAACAAAAACCAAGCTCACAGATACAGAGAACAGACTGGTGGTAGCTAAAGCCCGGCGGGTGGTGGGTGAAATGGGTGAAGGGGGTCACAAGGTTCAAACTGCCAGTCACAAAATAAGTCCGAGGGATGTAACGAACAGCGTGATGACTATATAGTTAATAATAATAATGGATGGCCTATTCAAAAGTTGCTAATAGGGTAGATCTTAAAACTTCTTATCCAAGAAAAAAGGTTTTGTGACTACGTATGATGATGGATGTTACCTAGATTTATTGTGGTGATCATTTCAGAGTATATGCAAATTTGAATCATGTTTGACACCTGAGGCTAATGTAAGGTTATATGTCAATTATGGCTCAATTTAAGAAATTGGAAAGAAAAATAAGACGGTCATACAAGTGTTTACAGCTCACTTAAAAGTAATTTGAAATCTAATGTCATATTAAATTACCCTGTTAGAAAATAGATAAACAAACCTCTAAAAACAAAACTGAAAGTTATTCAGTTGTATACACATAAATATACATCATTAACCACCAAATCCATAAGTCAATTAACTTTTTTAAAAATAAAAAATGGCTATATACATAATCTCAGAAAACTTCTCAATTAAGGAGGCACTAATGAAAGAGGGAAAATGTTGCATACTCATTACCAAAAAAATAGTACTATGAGTGTGTGTAATCAACCTAATGACCTGGTGAAAATTTTCTATAGAATGGGAATTAGAATTTCTGTTCTTTTTAAAAACATTTCCAAATACTTATTTGGGCTCTTTTCTATAATATTTTTCTGAAAAACAAAAGTAAAAAAAAAATCACTAAGTATTTTGATACTTAATAATAAATGTATGAGTGTTGAAATTGGGAATACTTAGCCAATTGGGCAAAAATAAATTTTGGTTCTTTGCTGCTTCCCTTTCAGTTTTTGTCCATATTGTCCCAGGCTCACAATCCTGCAGAGATCATAAAGTCATGTCACATATTTCTTAGTTTTTGCAAAAAGTTCAAAAAAATCTTCTCCCCCAAGCCAAGCATGTGAGTTAGATAATGAAACAAATAGTTGAATTACACAGGTTACCCAAGATTAAAACAAAACCAAACAACATCTCACCCTCAAAACTAGGTGTGCACATCTCAGCACCCCAAAGTCTCAGTGCTGGGAGTTTTATTGAGTTTTATTGAGTCTGTCATGAAATCTATTTGTGCAGCACTCACTCCTAACCTTTGTGGGAGCTCCAAACCAGTCCAGGGGCACAAGGAGTATGATTAGCACCCCATTCCTTCCATTTTCCTTATTCTTTCCCATCTCCTCTGCAAGCCCTCTCCCTGACCCCACCAAGTACTTTTTTCTCCTCCTACCTATGCTTATCAATCTACGCATATAAAGGCAGAGCGAATGAATGTCATCCAAATAGCCCAACTCTGATTCCCAGTTTGGATTCAGTTAGAACACACTGCTACATATTTTTTTTAAAGATTTTATTTATTTATTTGACACAGAGAGAGAGATCACAAGTAGGCAGAGAGGCAGGCAGAAAAAGAGGAGGAAGCAGGCTCCCCGCTGAGCAGAGAGCCTCTCTGAGGACCCTGAGATCATGACCTGAGCTGAAAGGCAGAGGTTTAACCCACTGAACCACCCAGGCGCCCACTGCTACATATTTTATAAAGCAAATGGATGGGGAAGTTTACCCTATAAGGAAGCCCAGGAGAGGCTGGAGGAAGGGAATGAATAAATTCTCCATTATCAGAACCTTAGAAAACCTTAGACCCAACTTCTTCCTGAGGCTTTATAAGCAGGAAGCTCCATATGTTTGCATCTGGCATGATATAATAGCTAAAACCGGAAAAGATGGAATTTCGCTTTTTACTTTTTAATTTTAATCCTTAAAACTTAGCTTCAGGCATCAAACTAAAACGGACAAAAAGGATATATGAAGGTCATTAAAAAGAAAAAAAACAAGAAAAAAGAAAGAAAGAAAGAAAGGAAAGGAAAGGAAAAGGAAAGAAAAGAAAAGAAAAGAAAAGAAAAGAAAAGAAAAGAAAAGAAGGAAATAAGAAAAAGAAAAAGAGAAAAGGACCAAGAAAAAAACAAACACTCCGGGCTCTGGCTATAACGCAACTTCTCATTTTGCAGTTTGGGTCTAACCTTAAGGCAACGTCTCCGGGGAAAGGGGGAAGTCAAACGCACCACCCTGGGCTTTACCAGGAGTTTCACTTCACTGGTTGCTCCTCATGGGCCCTTGCGGATGTGAAAAGCAGAAGTTCACGACATTAAAATAGATGGCATTGTGCATGCAAGAGTAATACTATCAGCAAAGCGTCTCTTCCTGTCAGTTCACTTCTTCAATTCTCAGCTGGGCTCTTGGCGACCCAGTTAGATGGGCTCATCAGAAACCCTGCCCTGGTTTGAGCAGGATGCTTTACAGGGTTTGCTGAAGCATCTGACCACTTACTGGTTTGTAAATTCTGCAATAAATTCCTGAATGAGCCCTTGGGCCAGAGCAGGAAGTACAGGGAAAATCCATTCTAACCTTCCCCAGAGCTCACCCGGACCGGGGCGCCTGTCGTTCCTCAGAGGGCGGACCTGTAAGGGACTCAGGGTATTGCAATGTTACAAGAGAGCCGCCCTGATTTTTCTTCTTTTGTTTGTCTCATTTTTCTTTCTTTTTCCTCTTCACTACCTCGGAAAGGCACAGAAAGAAGCCACTTTTTGGGTCGACTCAATTCTTATCCCTGTGCCAAATCAGAAACCACGGAAAGAAACGGGAAATCCCTTGAAAGGCAGAACCTTGCTGCACGTCGGGCGGCATCACACCTGAAAGCTTGTTAGCGGCCCCACCTGACTGCTTGTTAAAAATGCGGTTTTTTCAGGATCCATGCCAGACCTACCTGCATTTTAACAAGCCTTGCCGCTAATTCCTACATGCAATAAGGTCTGAGAAACTTGGGAAAGGAAAACTTGACGAAAGAACTCAAGTCCTGCCCCCACCGAGGGGCGTGCCCTTGTGTGAAATTTTGGGGTCACAGCGACATCTTGCGGTTTATTTGGTAGTTGCAGGCAAGCTGCGTCTGACTTCCGCCTCGCCTTCGGCCTCTGTCCACCACGCCTGGAAGGATGCCTTCTGCTGAAGCGTAGGGCGGCAGATAGGCTTAGCCCATTTTCTGCAGTTGAAACACCAGGACAACAGATCTCAAAACATTTCTTTACCCTTCCCAGGACTTTTCGTATAAATTCATAAAGCCATTAAAACTCAGAGGCACAAGATGGTTTTAGGGATCATCCAGGTAAGAGACGCTCGCCTTTCTAGGATGACCATCACTATATAATATACTTGATATTACTGAGCATTTACTTTGCCTCAAGCACTGGTCTAAGCACCTGCATGCATGAAGTCTCTTAAACTCTACAAGCCAGTGAGGCAGGTGATATCTATTATCTCTATTCTGTAGCTCTTCATCTGATAATTTCCTTAGTAGTTGTCGTTGGTTGAGAAAAATCTATACTAACAAGAAACTATTATGATGAATCTAGTAACTCTTGAAAATGACTTTGCATTGAATGAAACCCAACGGCTTTGATATATATTTTGGGAAAAGTAGGGCAGTTGTATATGATTTGTTATCTACCCAGCCTCTGACTGTGCTTGGGTACATGTAGACTTGTGGCCTCTTGCAACAGCTCCAAGGCTCTCCAAAGGATTGATAGCCCGCAGGCCAGGAATCCCCAGCGTAGAAGTAGCCCCCACATGACTTACTGAAGCCACCAGACAATCCTGAACACATCTGCTTTCCTTTGGTCTTTGATACCTCGGCCTTGGATGGCAGACTTTGGGGGCGTAGCCGATGAGGAAACAGACTTCAGAGAAGTTGCCTGTGGCTACACTTCTAGGTTGAAAAGTTACACTATGAAGGCAGAGTCCATGGCCAACCTCTCTGTTCTGTTCTCCAGCCTATACACCCTAGCAAGAATAATGTTCCAATAACACAGTTTTGTTTGGGTCATTCTCCAACTCAAAATTATCCCCAGTTATGCTCAGCTGGCTATGTGAGATAAAGTCCATTCTGATGACCTTGGTTTTCAAAGCAAAATCTTACACCAACCAACCTGCTTGTTGCTACTCCCTTTGTGTCTCCTCTGCTGTCTAGGCTATTCCATGTGACCTCTGTGTTGTCAGGCCTCAGAGGAGACCTCAAGAAGGTCAGCTGGTGGCTAAGGCGACCGTCCCTGGGAAGCACTACCTTGCTTAAGTCACTTGGAATGCAGAGCTCCATCCTACACAGACATAGGAAAAGTCAGACAGCTTTCTCGCAAGAGCAAACACAAGTTTACTACAAAAAATGTAATTACTGATTTGACCACATAAGTGCACATGCTGGTGGGTTTTCTGTTCCAATGGCCCTTATTGGAAGAAATAGCATAACCAGAAGGTGGCTTGGTCAGCATGAATCTTAGCCATTTCTTGTTTCTGGCTGCCCAGTATCAATGCCCTCTTCCTAAAATATACATTATTTCCTTTCAAGGCATCTTCTCTTCCCACTTGTGGATATAGTCTGGGAGATAGTGACTAAGATTCTGGCACTTTCCAGTTAGCAGGTCGAGAGGTGGCCCAGGCTCTTAGAATAGTAGATAATTCCATGCTCTCTTCCTGGTATTTCAATCTTGACCAAAGGATCAAAGAAATAGAATAGTATTCTATTTCGCCTCACAGTGGTGCCCTGGTCTTCCGGAGCCTTCTTTTAGACTTCCTGGTGGTCTTCAAATCCTATCCCCCAAGGGGGTAGGGGGGATGGCGTCATAACTGGGTGATGGGCATTAAGGAAGGCAGGTGATGTAATAAGCACTGGGTGTTACGTAAGACTGATGAATCACTGGGGCGCCGGCTCAGGTCATGATCCTGGAGATGGAGACCAGGGATCGAGTCCCACATCGGGCTCCCCGCTCAGGAAGCCTGCTTCACCCTCCCTCACTCCCCCCTCAAAAATCTCAATTGTTTTTTTTTTAAAGAATGCAAGGGTTTTTTTGGTTTTGTTTTGTTTTGTTTTAAAGATTTTTTATTTATTTGACAGAGAGAAACACAGCCAGAGAGGGAACACAAGCAGGCGGAGTGAGAGAGGGAGAAGCAGGCCTCCTGCCGAGCAGGGAGCCTGATGTGGAATTCGATCCTGGGTCTCTGGGATCATGACCTGAGCCGAAGGCAGTCGCTTAACCAACTGAGCCACCCAGGCGCCCCAAAATCTCAATTGTTTATACCAACAAGAATTTATTTTCCTAAGTGCCAGCTGTGTTGGTCAGACACACAAGCACAGTTAAAATCTCTGTGGAGCACCTGCTACGTTAGCTTGCATTTCATTGGCCAAAGCAAGTCACGTGGTCAAACTTAAACTCACCTGGGCAGAGATCTGCTTTGGGCACAGGCAGGCACCGCAAAGTCCCCATTGAAAAGGCATCCACCTATTTGTATGCTATTACCAGGAGAGGGTGCAAAGTTAGGACCCATAACCTACTTTGGTTAGCCAGAAAATAATAAAATGTTAACATTATGTTGCCAACATAATGTTAAATCAGTTTTAACATACTTAATTTTATCCATCTTTCCCTTTATGGTTTGTGTTGTCCAAGTCCCATTTAAGACATTTCTGGTTCTTTGACCCAGGGATATCATAAGGACAGTCCTCTTTATTTTGTTTCTCACATTTAAGTGTTTAGTCCATGGTCCCGCTGAGGCAGGGACCCAACTTCGAATCTTCCCTGATGGATGACCATTTGGCCCAGCCTTATTTTATGTTTGTTTTTTAGATCAGTTTGTTTTTGCTTTTTCTTTTTAACGATTTATTGGTTTATTTATTTGAGAGAGGGAGAGCACGTGGAGAAGATGGGGGGGGGAGGGAGAGAAAATCTCCAGCAGATTTCCTGCTGGTGTGGAGCTCATGGGGGGAGGGGAGGTGCTGGATCTCAGGACCCTGAGATCAGAGATTGAGTCAAAACCAAGAGTCGGATGAGCCACTCAGGTGCCCTGCAGCTTGTTTTGTTGTTGTTGTTGTTGTTTTGTTTTGTTTTTTAATGCTTTACCCTATTCTCAGAGATCTGTAATGCTACCTTTGCCATGGACCAAGTTTCTGTAAATGCAGGAGTGTTTTGCTGGATTCTTTTTTCTGCTTCATTATTCTGTCCATCAGCTTCTGTGCTGATACCGCACTTCTCAATTAGTGCATCTTCAATCTTTATTTAGAATCAGCTTGTCAGTTTCCACATAGGTGGGCTAAAAATATTGATCAACATTCTGTGTAGAATTTCTTTGAATTAAAGATTAATATGGGGGAAAGAAGGTTTTCAAGATAATAAATCTTCCTCCCCATGCAGTGTCTCTAATTACGTTCTGCAAAATTTTATAATTTTCTTCTTGTAGCATGTACACCATTTGTTAGATATTCCTAGAGATTTTATTTTGGGGCTATGTTTTAAATGTTATCTTTTTAAAAATTACATCTTTTAACTATTTGCTGCACACATATATAGAATATGATCAATTTTTGTAGATTGCTCTCCAAGCCAGCAACCTTTGCCATATAGTTAACATTTATATAATGCTTACCATATGCCAGACATTGTCCTAAGCATAAATGTGTATGGGTATGTTCAAATCCACAATGACTCTATGAAGGAGGTATTATTATTATAACTATCCATATATGAGGGAACTGATATCCAGAGAAGAGCAGAGAGAGTAAATAAATAGTCCAAGATCACAAATGGTGAAGCTAGGATTCAAACTTATTGTCCACTATCCAGGGCAATAACCACAACACCGTATTTGCCTCTCAACCTTGTTAAGCCCTTGTCTTAATTCAAATGATTTCCTTGTCTGTTCCCTTAGAAAAACCACAAAAACAGTGAATACTTTATAAAGCAACCAGCAAATGCATAGTTAACACCCTAGTGAAGCTAGTCTTGAGTGTGTGTGTGTGTGTGTGTGTGTGTGTGTGTGTGTAAGAGGAGGAGGAACTTTATGAAGAGCAGCATTCTCAGAGCGATTGGAATTCCCCAAGCCTTTGGGATTTCTGGTATACCTCCCAGAGGAGCCAGGCATTCCAGGCAGTGAGGGCCCTGGCCACTGACAGGCCATCCTCAGAGAGGCCAGCGGGCTCCAGAGAGGCCTGAATGGGGAAAGAGGCCCAGGGCCTGGTGCACCAGACAGTGTCAAATGACAGGCCCTTTCCTGCCTCCCCCCATTTGTGCTGAATCAAAGGGCCATTCAGGCCCCTCCCTTTCAGAGTGAGGCCAGGGGCGGGGGGCATCCGTTGGAGACTGAAATGCAACAATCCTATGGGTTTCTGCTCCAAACAGGCTGGGGTTTGAAACCACAATGTACTTGGCACTGGTTTTACACACATTACTTTCCCGGTGCTGGGGGAAAAAGAAAACAAAAGGAATTAGTCAGATGAAAGGGGAGGTCTGGAGGAAGGGGGAGTTCTTCTTCTAGTCTAGTGAATGAGGTTAATAAGTGGAAAAATAAAACTACTCTCCGTGAAGGGTCTTTGGAAGGGTTACCAGGCCACAATAATTAAAAGCAAATTAAAAGGCTGTATCATTCATGCAGCATCAGTGGCCTGTGTTAGCTCCAAGTGAGCTGAGTCTACTTCAGGGCAGTGGAGGGAGCATGGAGAGGAGGGAGAGCAGGCAGGACTGTGGGTCCTCGCCTGTGGGGTGGCAACCAATGAGAGGCAGTGACCCCTGCCCAGGTCTCCCTCTGTGGCCTCCCAAATGCTAAGTCGTGAATTAGGGAATTGATTGAATGATCATTTTCCAAAACCCGAGCACGAATTGAACATTTGTTCACACATTTCCAAAAAATGTTTTCTAGTGCTTTGTGTTGTGTGAAAAAAAACCCCACACCAAACCAGCCTTAGCTTTGGTCGTCTTGAGGGAATCACTGGATTCTCTCTGGCTCTCAGCTTCCTCTCTGTAAAAGGAAGGTGCAAACTCCATCAATTTTTTCCCCCAAACAGTGCTCTCCCGAGTCTTCTCTGAAAACCTGGAACCGGCAGAAGGAAGGAAAATAAAAATAGTCATCAGGCAATTCAGCCCTTTCTGCTTCTGTCATTTTTGATCTCAGATCATTTGCAACACCAGCTGGTTGAGCAGTGAATTCTAATCAGCCCATCTCTGTGACACACTATTGCTGTCAACAATTCCAGGTGACTCCAGGGGTCAGAGGCACTGCTTCTGCCCTGTTTTGGACCCTATTGCCACCTTGTGGGAAGCGTGACAGGTTCCTGCCTGCATCGTGTTCCTTCTCAAGGAGACTGACTTGTGACAAGCCGGCTGGGCGATAAGAACTTGCAGGTTCCGAGCTAGCCCGGTGTCAGAGATTAAGGTCTGTATTTTCACAAAAGTAGAGGAGATATTGCATGAGATTCTGCAACAATTAACAATTTCCTTGTGAAACCAACACCAAAGTCGGGTTATGATGTCCTTCTTATGTTTTCCAAAGCACCCTGGCTACTCACTACCCGAGAACTTAAAATTGTTAGTTGTAGGGCTTCCTTACCCACTCTTCATGTACCCTTTCTTTAAAGTCTTGAGATCAGAAACCACCATTTTTCACCAGGAATCCCCAGGACCTCGCAAAGTCCTTGCCCTACAAAGCTGATGGTGTTTTCCCAAGTTAGCCACGTCGCCAGCATCACACGTTCCTCTATAGACCTTCCACTCTCCATCGCGAGGCAGAATCTATTTCCCCTCCCCTAACACCTAAGGGTGGGAGTGGGGGTGGGGGCCTCTGTGACTGCCTCAACAAACAGAATCCTGTAGAATGCTTGATTTCCAAGGCTACATTATAAAAAGAAACAAGGCTTCTGCCTGATGCCCTGCCCCTTGGGGATGTTCACCCTTGAAACCACCACTGGGTTGTGGGAAGAAAGCAATGCCGCCCTCGGACAGCCGGCACACAGAAGAATGAAGGCACCTTCACGTGATCCCATCCTATAGACTTCAAGTCTTCCAATGGGGGCATCAGTCATTGTAGGGCAAGACCGGTGTCCCCGTTCTGGACCCACAGAATTGGTGAGCAGAATAAATGTTTGCCCCACACCTCTAAGTTTCGGTGTTGTTACTCAGCCATAGTATTTGGAACAGTGGCCAATGGTGGACACTAAATACATCAGTGACTGGCCAGCCACGGGCTCCAGGAGGTCCCTGCACCCTCGTAGGAGGTAAAAACAACAACAACAACAACAACAACAACAAAACCAAACAACTATCCCAAAAAATTAGTGGAAATGTACTGTGTTTCTCTAAAGTTCTAAGGCATAAATATCTATAAACATCTACTATACTATAATAGAAAAGATTCTTTTAAAAACCAGTATCCTATCAAACCATGAAAAGACATGGAGGAAACTTCAATGCATATTATTAAGTGAAAGAAGCCAATCAGAAAAGCTTATCGATTGTATGATTCCAGGTAATACGACTGCTGAAAAAGCTGTAATTATGGGAGCAGTTAAAAAAAAATCAGTGGTTTCCCAAGGTTAGCGGGGAGAAGATGAATAGGCAGAGGGCACAGGGGATTTTTAGGACCCTGAGACTATTCTATACATTGTAATGATGGGTACATGTTATCATATAGCCAAACTTAAAGAATGTACCACACTGAGTGGGAACACTAAGGTAAACTACAGGCTTTGTTGTTGTCAGTGTTGGTTTCTAAATTCAGTATCAGTTTCTAGATTGGAACAATGTCTGTGTTGGTTTTGAGATTGTAACAGATGTAGCAGTCTGTGCTGATTAACAGTGGGGCTTGGGTGGGAATAGGAAGTGCATGGGAAATACCTGTACTTTCTGTTTAGTTACATTTTCTTTCCATTTGATTTTGCTGTTTAAACCTAAACTGTTCTAAAAAATAAAGGCTAGGAGCACCTGGTGGGCTCATATGGTAGATCATGCGACTCTTGATCTCAGGGTGGGAAGTTTGATCTGCATGTTGGGTGTAGAGATTACCTTAAAAAAAAATTAAAATAAATTACAAATGAAGGCTATTTTTTTAAGAGGTCATTTAAATATGGTCCTACTTGTTTCAGAGCCTAGGGGTTCCCTCTCCCCTCTCCCTAACCTCGCAAATAATCGAGCTGGGATTTTTAGTGTTTGCATCACTGCTTTGGAGCTTGAGCATAAAGTCCCACCATGTGCATCCTGGGTTAATCCAACCCCAGGGCTTAGTCTTTCCTTCTTTCTTTCCTTCCTTCTTTCCTTCCTTCCTTCCTTCCGTGGGCTGCATGTTATCTGGGAACTGATCTGTTCCTAACATAAGGAGTCCTCTGTTTTTGCCTTGAGTGACAGGAAAAAAACTTGAGCCTTAGAAGGCGCAGAAGTAAATGAATGGCTTAGGAGGAGATGAAAACAAGGATTCCAGGACAGTTTGAATAATGAATTAAGCCTTCATTATTCTTGTTTCTCTAACAGTTATTAATCAGTAACTGTTTTCCATAAAAATACCAGTGGGACCAGCTTACTTAATAACTGGCTAACACAAACATGATGTTTAATTTTGTGTTGTAATTAAAGTTAGATGTTATAATGGGCTTTTATTGTAGTGTCTGTTTATTTAATAGGTATCTCCTCAGAAGGTACAGTGGGTGACCATGTAGTTTCCAGATTATCTGGATGACAGGTTAATTTATATGCACATGTATATGTATACACACTTGCTAAACATCTTGGAAGGAGGGTGGGTGTCTCCCACGCCACAGAAACTTCCAACCTCTGTGGAGCAGAGATTTGATGGCAGTTTTAGTGGGCTGGGGCACCGCAGGATGGGGGAGCTCATGGCCCGAAGCCTAGGCTGACAAGAGGGATGTCCAAGAGCTGCTTTCTGTAAGTTTTTCACATAGAAAGGATTACAACAGGTAAATTCTTTTTATTAGTTAAAAATACTTTAAGAATGTGCATTTGTAGGGGCGCCTGGGTGGCTCAGTTGGTTGGGCGACTGCCTTCGGCTCAGGTCATGATCCCGGAGACCCGGGATCGAGCCCCACATCAGGCTCCCTGCTCCGCGGGAAGCCTGCTTCTCCCTCTGTCACTCCCCCTGCTTGTGTTCCCTCTCTGGCTGTGTTTCTCTCTGTCAAATAAATAAAATCTTAAAAAAAAAAAAAAAAAAAAAAGAATGTGCATTTGTTAATTGGTTTCTGAGTTTTGTCAGTGTTTCACATGTACAAAGGTTAACTTGTCAAATGGCTTTATTTATTTTTAATTTTTAAAATATTTTATTTATTGATTTGAGACAGAGAGCCCATGGGGGGGAGGGGGGTGGGGGAGCAGAGGGAGATGCAGACTCCCCGCTGAGTTCAGAACCTGACTCAGAATTCAATCCCAGGACCCTGAGATCATGACCTGAGCTGAAGTCTGAACCGAAGTCAGAAGCTTAAGCTACCAAGCCACCCAGATGCCCCTCAAATGGTTTTGTAAGGCTTTAATTGAAAACCAGCTGTCCCCTGCTCTCCCTTTCCATTCCTGCTTGCTTCTCCACACAGATGATCACTTCTGTTTCCTAAAGTTGTTTCTTCTAGATTTTGTCCCATATTTCTAAAATATATGCTTGTATTACTGTTCTTCATACCCTCATCTGTAAAATGGATTTCACAACCTCATACATTTGGTGTGAGCATTAAAAGGAATTAATTCAGGATGCCTAGCTGGCTCAGTCAGTAGAGTCCAAGATCAAGAGTCCTTGATCTTGGAGTCATAAGTTCAAGCCTCACATTGGGCATAAGGCCTACTTAAAAAGATGAAAAAATTAAAAAAGGAATTAATTGATAAAAAGCTCTTTTAACAGTGCCTGCCACTGTTGTTATATTAACTTTTTGATTTTAGTTATTACCTATTATCCTCTTACCATAAAAACATTATATTTAGCTGTTACAACACCTCCATTTATACACACACATACAGCTTCTCCCTCCTGGCCAGTATTTTCTTTTCTCATAAGTTTTAAAGACCTATATTTAGTGTTTACTTTATTATAACCTTGTGTATCTATGGTTGAGCCACATAGAATATTATGATTACATTTCCTTCCTTACTGGAGTTCATCATTATCCTTTTTTTCCATTTGTTGATTTGCTTAATACAATTCTTTTTTTTTTTTTAAAGATTTTATTTATTTGACAGAAAGAAACACAGCCAGAGAGGGAACACAAGCAGGGGGAATGAGAGAAGGAGAAGCAGGCTTCCCATTGAGCGGGGAGCCCGATGTGGGGCTCGATCCTGGGTCTCCGGGATCATGACCTGAGCCGAAGGCAGTCGCTTAACCAACTGAGCCACCCAGGCGCCCCACTTAATACAATTCTGACACCAATTCCAACGTGTGTGTTTTTTCCACACCTGCAAAAAAAAATTCTCAGACACGAGCTCCGTGTCCTACAATTCAATTCAATCCTGGCCCTATGTACCTGGAGACAGTGTCAGATCCCACAGATGAAGGGATGTCTTGTCCCACAAGACTACGGCCCCCACTCCCCCAGTTCAGACATAATCGCAAGTCCAGCTTGTCCCCTGTGCATTTGACCCTGGGCTGTAAGTCAGAAGTTCAGTTAATTTGCTAAAGTGGCTCACAAAGCTCAGAGAAACATTTTACATACTAGATTACCAGTACTTCATAAAAATCTCATAAAAGGCTATGAGCCAGGAATAGCCAGATGGGACAGCTGCATAGGTGTGGGGAAAGGGTGAGGAACTTGTACGTTCTGCTCAAGCGGGACACCCTTCATGACCACTAGCCATGTGTTAATCACCCGGGAAGATTTCCAAACCCCATCCTTTTAATGGTAATGGTAATGGTAATGGTAATGGTGGAAACTCTGTGACCTAGGCATGACTGATTCAATCTTTTGCCTTTGGTGGCTGATTCAGCCTCCAGCCCTTTCCCCTCCTGGTGGGCAGGGGGTGGGACTAAAAGTTCTAACCCTCCAAGCATGAGGCTGGTTCCCTGGCAACCAGCGCCCCATCCACAGGTCACCCAGGGGCTTTCCAAAAGTCACCTTATCAACATCACAAAAGACACCTGTATCTCTCTAATCACTTAGGAACTTCCAAGGGTTTTAGGAGCTCTGTGCAGAACAGGGACAAATACCAAATACATATTTATATTATAAATCATAATATCACACTTCACTTTCTGTGGATGACAACTTCAATCATTTCCAGTCCCTCCACCAGAAATCTCTTCTCCATATGTTCTACAAGTGTACACGTTTCGGGGGGAGATACCCTTTCCAGGGCTCTCTCTCCTCCCACTGTACTGAACCTGGTGGTTCTCTAAGTTGCCTGCCCAGCTGTCCCCCGGGCTTGCCTTTTACTGGCAACCTCAAAATTCCCTTCTGTTCTTCTCTACAATAGATCCTCTTTTCTAATGCCTCCCATGAAATCTTTTTTCTTGCTTTCCATTTTCCTTTTGAGGGAGCACACCTTCGGTAGCTTCTAGGTTATGAATATATAGCTTCTGGGGCAGCTCTTGAGAAGCTCTTGAGAAGTCTCTCATCTTTTGAATGAGGCTTGTTTCTTCATCTCTGGATGCATTTTGAATCTCCTCTTCATCCTTGGAATTCCAAAATTTTATAATTATGTGTCTTGGTGTAGGACCTTTAAAATCTATTATACAGGTGGGGTCCCTGGGTGGTTCAGTCAGGTAAGCATCTAATTCTTGATTCAGCTCAGGTCATGATCTCAGGGTTGTGAGATCAAGCCCTGCATCAGGCTCTGTGCTCAGTGGGGAGTCTGCTTGAGATTCTCTCTCTCTTCCTTTCCTTCTACTCCTACCCCCCATGTTTTCTCTAAAATAAAATACATAAATATTTAAAATTATAAATTTTTTATGCAGGGAACTCAGTGGGTGGTAAATATGAAAACTCATGTACTTCAGTTCTGAGGATTTTTTTTAAATTTAATTACCTTCGAATATTTCAATCCCTCTATTTCCTCTATTTTCTCTTTCTGGAACTTTCGTTTTATTCAAACATTGTAAATTTTGGTCTGGTCTCCAAATTTTCTTCCTTTCTTTTTTTTCCTCTTGTAGTTCCACCTCTGATATTTTTCTGCTTTCTGGTATAGTTCTCAAAATTTATCCAACCTTTCTACTGTATTTTGCATATCCTCTATTCTAGTTAATTTCCAAGTGCTTTTATATAACCTCCTAACTTCCTTCTAAGAGCATATTAATAACAGTACCCTGAGGGTTTCTTCTGCTCCTTGGATTATTTCTATTTCTGCTGAGCTCTTCAAAAAAATAGTATTTGTTTTGATCTCAGTTTTCCTATTAGAATGTTTCTTAGATGTTTGGTCATCCTTAGCTCCCATCTCACGTAAGAGAGAGGCACTAAAAAAAAGGATGGGAAGATATGTGGGTGTGTATGAGTGTGTGTGTGTGTGTGTGTGTGTGTGTGTGTGTGTGTCCATGTTATACATGTGGTGTCGGGGCCTATAGAGAGCTTGCCAATGGGCGGAATTTTCTGCAGGGTGATCTTCCTGGGCTGTCAGCAATCCGAGACTAGAGTAGAGGAAAGGGGGTAAGGGCCCCCAGTTAGGAAATAAAATTTGACTTCATCTTCAGTTTCTCTTTGTCGTCCTGCCCTGATGTCACTGAATCTGAGTCTCTTTGGCCTCCCTTCTTTAGAGTGTCAGCCTTTGGATTTCTGCGGGGGAGATCTCAGCGGGAGCATCTGTGTACTTTTTGTACAAACTTGTACATCCTGTTCTAAGCCTCACTTTCAGCCCAGAGCCACCAGCTCCAATCTCCTTTGGTCGGCTAAGTTTCGAAGCACTAGCTCATAAACTTCCCAGCTCCCAAAATATTGATATCCTTCCTTTTCCACTTTATTTCCCTTTGTCCTTTTGGGTGTGTGTATATATATATGACATTTATATATAAATTGGACATTTTAAATATAAGTTGTACATATTCTTAGGAAAAACAACCTGCAAATTAAACTTTTAAAAAATTGTGTCTGTATTTAATGCTTCCCATAAAACAAAACAAAACAAAACCCTCCAGGCTAAAATGGCTTCACTAGAGAATTTGACCAGAGCTTTAAGAAATAAGACCAATTTACACAAACTCTGCCAGAGAATAGAAAAAGTGGAATGATTTGCAAGCTGTTTTAAGAGGGCAGCACACCCTTGGCATCAAAATCTGACAAGGACTTTATAAGAAAAGAAAACTAGAGGCCAATTCTACACATACATGAAAAAAATCCCAGAGTAGAATATTAGCAACCTGTACCCAGACCAGCTTCTTTCTGTTAACATCTCAGCTGGGTTAGCCAGGTTCCCTCTATTCCAGAGTGGAAGGCGGTGGCCACATCTGACACACTGACCCCAGGAGGGGAGCATGGGACGGGCTTGCAGGAAAGCATGGCGAGCTGACCAGTCTTTCCTCCTCTCAGTCATACTCATCATTTCAGAAAGATCAACTTCTTGTGATATGATCAGCTCTCCACGATCATTTCTGAGAATCTTGGATTATCCTCTTATTGTTTTACCTACTCATTGTTTTTCATTTTCTTCTTCCTTTTTTACCCATCAGGGGTCTTACTCTCTCCTAGCATTCCAGAGCACCACTTCTGGAGACCGTTTGGGGTTCAGTATTAATGATGAAATGAATCTGCATCCATTTAATCAGACACAACTCTTGGTCCCTTCTATTGTCGCAGCAGGTCTGAAATAACGGCATGAGTGACTCCCTCCCTCACTACCTTGCTACCAGGGTATCATTGTGCCACATAAGTATTTACTAAGCACATGTTGATTGACAAGCAAGTACTGAGCCATCTCTGGAAGCTGTTTGTTAGGCAGAAAGAAGGCCCAGCTTTCTGTCCCTTCAGGCGCTCCTTGGACAGTCTGGTGAGATAAGGTCTTTCAAAGCAGACTCACCAAATACCGAAACACAGGGATCTCTCTGCATCAGAGCTGTTGTTGGCTAGAGAGTGAGCCAGGATCTTCCGAAACCATGGTGGTACACAGAACCAGCTAGGGGCTTAGCTTTGAGCTTCACTCTCGACGGTGAAAGCCACAAAAGTCCAGGGTCCGTGCATTTCATCTGTGCAGCTGTGAGGAGTTTCTCTAAAATAGTTTGGCCAAGCCACATATGTTCAATATCTTTAACTGTGCCACACAAAGTGCATTTCTGAAATCTATCATCCTATTTAACCAGCCACGATGATCACAAATGAGAACCCATTTCTGACATTTGCCATACTGATCAGCAATGCGTTAGATGGGGACCGAGACACACACAAGCTGAAGCATGGATCGTAGTTGTCTCTGGAGCCCAGACTCCGGAGCCCAGACTCCGATTCAGCTGTTCATTAGAACGGACCACCTGAGCTGTTGCTCAACCGAAGGAATACATACATCACACCTCATACATACAAGTACTTAAAAGTAAGCTATAGACATCGGAACAAAAATCCCTGCCATACCCCAATTAATTACTTAGACAAAGCATTCAATGCTTCCATGCCTCAGTTTCCTCATTTGTCTGCACGCATGGACTGTTGGGTCAACAGAATGAAATAATGTTTGCAAAGGGCTTACTATTTTGCCTGGCATACAAAATGCAACAAATAAATGTAAGCTACTATTATAAGGCCCTATACTGTGTGCCACTAACACCTTTCATTTGCTTCTCCAAAAGCCCTGCCTGTCAGTCCACTTCGTGGTACAAATGGGGAAAATGAACCTGGAAAACATTTAGGTATGCTGGATGGACCGCATCACAGGGACCAGAACTACCCTGCCCTCAGCTTACAAACCAGGAAATGATTTTTCCTCGGTATTTCCAGAGATGACTCATGATAATCAAGGTCATTAGAGACTGATGTATACATCAAAGTTTCAACTTATAAATCACAGTGAGAAAAATAGAGACGGAGTGCATTGGTTCTTTGAGTTCCTGGGAGTATGTGGATGATATCTTTAGTTTGGCTTCCTTTTATGCCATGGATAAATTCCTGAAGACCTTGCATTATTCAAAACTCATGTAATTCAAAGCAAATGTTCCCATATTAATACATTTAAAGTGTGGAGCAATATGTTCGCAGGACACATAAATCTACACCCATTGGCGTGTAACTTGCTTTCAATGGTGCCTTTCATTTCTTCACCATGATTTCTGGTATTTTGCAGAAATGAATCTGCTAAATTGTAAACATATCACATCATAATGGCTATTGGGTCTTCTTCAGAGCCTTTTTATGACATCTAAAGTCTGCAATACATGCATCACTTCCAGAGTTTTTTGTATCACCACATGCTCTGATGACGTAGTCATAGGATATAAAAAAATTTTTGAATTATAATAACCTCACAATTGTCACCCAAATCACTTGAAGTTTCAAGCCATGTGACTAGCCACAGAGTTTATAAGATACTAACAAAAGGAAGAGAGGATTTCTGTTTTAGAACTAAGGAGTTACAGTTTATAACTCACTTGTCCCAGCAGCTTTGAAATTGAGCAGTTCTTTGTCTCTTTTTTCATCTGGGGGATTTGCATGATTTCTCATTTTTTTCTTAAATATTTTATTCATTTATTTGACAGAGAGAAACACAGCTAGAGAGAGAGCACAAGCAGGGGCAGTGAGAGAGAGAGAAGCAGGCTTCCCACCGAGTACGGAGCCCGAGGACTCCAGATCACAACCTGAGTGGCAGATGCTTAACAACTGAGCCACCCAGGTGCCCAGTAGAAACACTACTTATGATTTTTCATTTTGAGCACAAAATAAAACCTTGTGAATGTTTTGTACCACACAGTTACATGTAACTCAAACTCACTTAAAATGTTACTGTGGTACTGACAAATTCATGCTTTTGGGGTCTTTTTCCTTTCAAGGAGGGTAGAGCAGAAAGACCTTGACTTTGAAGCCACCTGACAGATGTAGGTCTAATTTGGTTTTCTTTGAGTTATTAACTATGAGGGACTCAGTTTCCTTATGTATAAAATGGGAATTACAAATGCCTGTCATATAGGGTGATTCTGGAGATGAATATTAATATTTACCACTTATAAGAGGATTTACTATGGACCAATCAATTTATATATATTATTGGATTAGTCTTACAGAAATTCCATGATGCAGAAATTACTATTCCATTCAGAAAAAAGGTTAGTGGAACTTAAGCAACATGACCAAGGCCAAATAACTAATAAACAGCAGAACTGGGATTCAAAATCAGGTTTGAAATGACTTCACATCAAGAAACGCTACTCTTCCTTCCCAGAAGTAATGAGATAACATTTCTTACCAAGAACAGTATTGGATACAATTACAAAGAATCTGTGTACTACATTGCCTTAATCTTCTTCCTTATTCATTTTCTCACTCATGGTATATAACTAAATAGAATGAAAGGAGAAATGGAACTCCTTAAGGCCTTTTCAGAGAGCTTACAATAACAAAGAAAAATACCCGTTGCTTGTCTTCCTAGGAAGAGACTTCCAAGGACACCTCAGTGTCCTGTCCTCAGGCGTCTGCCTTTAGCTTGGGTAACGATCCCAAGGTCCCGGGATCGAACCCCACACTGGGACTATGCCCTGCAAAGTCACCGAGTTATCTGCCAATAAATTGTGTGTATTTGTTTCCTAGGGCTGCTGGAACAAAGAGAAATGGACTAGGTGACTCAAACAACAGATGTTTCTTGCTTTTTTTTTTTCTTTAAGATTTTATTTATTTATTTGACAGAGAGAGAGAGAGATCACAGGTAGGCAGAGAGGCAGGCAGGGGTGGGGTGAACAGGCTCCCCACTGAGCAAAGAGCCCAATGTGGGGCTTGATCCCAGGACCCTGAAATCATGACCTGAGCCGAAGGCAGAGGCTTAACCCACTGAGCCACCCAGGCGCCCTGACATTTCTTGCTTTGCAGTCTGTGAGTTGCCTTCTGCTGGCTGTGGGGGACAGTCTATTCCCTGCCTCTCTCCTCACTTCCCGTAGCTTGCTGTTGATCTTTGGTATTCTTTGGCCTCACAAGTATCATCCCGATCTCTGCCTTCTTCTTCACACAGTGTCTTCCCTGTGTCTCTGTCTTGTTGCACAGTCTTCCCTCTGTGCCTATCTGTCCTGGTGTCCAAATGTCCCCCTTTTACGAGGATACTGCCGTCATGGACCAGGGCCCACCCTAATGACTTCATTTTCACTCGACTACCTCTGTTAAAGACCCTCTTTCCAAGTGAGGTCACATTCTGAGGTACTGGGGGTTAGGGCTTCAATCTGTCTTTTGGGGGAGGGTTACAGTTCAACCAGTAACAGTGTGTGGAAGTGTGAGTGCGTGTAAGAGAATATGTAAGCAAGGCTAGTCCTAGACACACATCCCCCCCCCCCAAAAAAAGGCAACAAAAAAGCAAAAAAACCTGGGGAGAGGTAAGAATTGTTGATGACCATCTACCAGCACATGGGATATGTTGCAAGTGGGTTGCAAGTGAAAGAGACTCAGTATGAAGTAGGTAAACAAAGACAGGGTGTATTGGTTTATATAATCGAACTACAGAAATGGCAGGAAGGGAAGAGCCTTAAGATCAAGGGACCTGAAAGCTGTCAAACCTCTTTCTCACCCTCTGCTCTCTTCCTGTATGCCACCTTCACTCCTCCGGCTGTCTCCATGAGGCGGCATACATGAGGTTCAACCACACCACACTTCCAGCCATCCTGCCTCATAACCAGACAATGAATAACTTTCTTTGTTGGTGAGGGAAGGATGCATATAGGCTCTCCTTGGATCGCCTGACCTTTCTGAAACCAGCCGGAAATAGGACCGGGTCCAGCTCCAGTCATGGGTCCAGGGCGACTAGGGCTGGCAAGGTTGAAATTGAGGAGGAGTAGTGGCCCAAAGAGGAGGACCAAACAATGAAGGCTCATCCCAGAAGGGTTCTGGGCACATTTGCGACTTGAGGTGCAGCTAGAAGTCTGGCTCCCAGCAAGCTTGCCTGGGAGCTAATGTCCCCAGTGAAGATCTGGTCTCTGTTTTTGCTGTCGTGGGAGCTCACATTCCTGGTTGTTGGATAAGACTGTGGCAGGGGTTGGTGGTGGAGGGGACTGCCTGGCTCCACAAAGCTCCTTTCCTTCTTTTCCTGGACACAAAGCTGCACTCCATCTCCCAGCCAGCCCTGCAGTCTCACTGTTGGGAAGCACTGACCAAGGACCAAGTCACTGAGTTTTAGCCAAAGGAATGAAGCTGGAAGTGATGCGTGGTTCTCCCAAGTCTGACCCATAAAGCCTCTCCTCCATGCTCCCTCCCTGCTGCAAGTTTGAGGCCCACGGGTACAGCAGCCTGAAGTCCCATACTGAAGTCAGTGGAGCCCTCCCCCGGAAGGAGCAGAGGCTCCTGATTCCCTGCTTGGAGGAGAGGAGCTGCATAGCAGGCTTATTTGAGCGAGAAGCAAACTTTCACTGTTGCAGCAGTTACAAATTTCAGTTTTTTACAGCACAGGTGCCACCCAACCAACATACAGACCCTCTTCCCCCTCGTCACCATTGGCTTCGTCATCCCCGGTTTCCCCAATAGCTAGAGAAGAATCCTGGACCCACAGAGCTGCATTTGAATCCTGAGGTGTGGTTTTCGGACCTACGGAATAATCGTGCCTACTTCACAAGGCGGGCGTGAAGCGTGAACTGGAGAGAGTAGATGAAAGTAGTCCCGTTGTGGATGCTAGGTATTGACAGCGTGTGCATATATATGTATATTTCAACAATTTACTTTATTTATTTGTGAGAGAGAGAAAGAGAGACTCTTTAAGCAGACAGCCCGCTGAGTGTGGAGCTGACATGGGACTTGATCTTATGACCTTCAGATCAGGATCTCAACCGGAATCAAGAGTCAGATGCTCAACCAACAGAGCCACCCAGGGTGACTTCCTCCCAATGACTTCCCATCGGGTTCTGGCAGGATTGGGTGCTATATTGCCCGTAAGGAGATTCCTCAGTCTCAGAGAAAAGCCTTCTGACTCAGAACAGTAAATTATGTCCTTGGGCGGTGGTTAACTACTGCTGCCTCTAATCCTCTTTTACCAGGAGGCAGACTCCAGCTTGTGTTAAATCCCGTGCTCCTGTCCTCCGTCTCCAGAATGCATCTGATAGGAATACCTCTCCATTCCAGGCTCGCAGACCTCTGCTTCCTCTTTTTCATTTGATTCATTTGTATGTCCATTCATACATGTGTCCATCTGTCTGCTTATCCATTCAAACCCAGAACAAATATTTACTGCAACCAATTCTGTGATGCTCCCATTCGAACGAGAAGTCAGACAAGAGAGCGGTAAGTGGCTCAGCTGGTGCAGGGGGCCACAGAGGCCCAGAGGAGGCATGCAGTCTAGGCGCGGGGGTCAGGAAAGTCACAAAACCCACGAGGAGCACTGCACAGCACAAACTCTTCCAAGCAATAGGATGGCAAAGCTCTTTCTACCACAATTACTAGCTATCCCTGAAATCAAGCAATGGGGGCACCTTCCGCTAGCCAGCTATATCATTCAGCTACACCATCTCCACCAATCACCGGCACCGCCCTTTCCAAGCCCTGCCCTGCCCAACTTCCAAACTTTTTATGAATACAGTGCCCTGGGGGCGCCTAAGTGGCTCAGCCAGTTGAGCATCTGACTCTTGGTTTTGTTTGGCTCAGGTCGTGATCTCAGGGTCATGAGACTGAGCCCCGCAGTGGCTCTACTCTCAGCATGGAGTCTGCTTGGGATTCTCTCCCCCTTTCCCTCTACCCCTGCTGCTCATGTTTCCTCTCTAAAAGAAATAAATAAATCTTTAAAAAAATAATAGAGGGCACCTTGGTGGCTCAGTGGGTTAAAGCCTCTGCCTTCAGCTCAGGTCATGATCTCAGGGTCCTGGGATTGAGGTCCACATCAGGCTCTCTGCTCATCAGGGAGCCTGCTTCCTCCTCTGTCTGCCTGCCTCTCTGCCTACTTGTGATCTGTCTCTGTCAAATAAATAAATAAAATCTTTAAAAAAATAAATTAAAAAAAAATAGAGTGCCCTGTGTGGGCCTGTAGCTATCAAAAATTCTTTCATGCCTCCCCACAACCCCCTACATTCCACTCAAAAGGGCATAAATATCTTAAAGGCATTCTGTATGTACATACACACAGTCTTCAAGATGTTAGTTACATATGCAAATGCTTTAAAATATAAAATATAAGTATAATGTTTGCATACATTTACATAATATATATATTATGCCCCAATATACATATGTATAGTCTCCAAATTTTCAAGAACATTAATTGTTCAGTTGAGGTTATTGTTGCTACCTCAGACACTAAACTTTAATAAAATTCTCCAAAAGCAATAATAAAAGTTTGCCTACAGCTTATTTCTCTATAAAAAAAAAAATCCACAAACCCAACAAACTTGGCTGGCTGGCAGTGCTGGATTGATAAAAATTTTTTTACCTTTTTCTTTTGAGAAAGCTTTATTGTTGGAACAGTGTTAATGATTTCTTCCCTTCCTTTGGTGTCTAGAATAATGTGTGCGATGATGCATGATGAGGTTTGGATGACTAGCAGCTGCTGGGAATTGCATATTTCCTGAGGGGTAGGGCTGGAGATGTATTTTTTATATGTATCATCATCTCTGCCATATTCTCTTTCTGAGCTGTCTCCCTGTTACAGGACTCCCAGGTTGTTGGAATTTTTGATGGCCATGGCAGCGACCCTTAGGGCTCAGAGAGAGGAAAGAAGCTTTCTCTTAGGTTTTATTAACCAAACTCATGAGAATAATGATGATAGCATTTATAACAGCAATAATCAATACATATATAATTGAGTTAGGCTCATTTACACATAGTATCTCATTTACATCTCATTTTCACATGTGACTTCATTCATGTCTCATAACTGCTCTGTGAGGTGGGTTCTAGTATTAGAAACCTGACTGTACAGATGGGGAAGGTAAGGCACAGAGAGGTGTAGTGATCTGCCCAAAATCACACAGCAGTGGCCGACAGGATTGGAACCCAAGCAGTCTAGCTCTAGGGTCTACCCTCCCTACCCCTAAGCCATATTGCTTTTTCACCACTTGGATGCATTTTAGTCCTGGAAGGACAAGAAGGAGAAGAGCCAGGTATCTGAGGGGAGCAGAAAGGACTCGGAAGACCTCCTAAGACCGCTGTCTTTGAACTCAGGACCCCCAACTTCTGGGTTCCCCCATCCAGCAGGGGGCGCCCACAGTCCACATTTTCTGGGTGCCCCCTTAAGGACAGAAGCCTCTGCTGTTGAGAACCAGAACTCCTGACCCTTATCTGGAAGACCCTCCCCCCCCCCTTTAAAAACGGTGTCTA
>PITA01003631.1:39430-81982 GCA_004023965.1 Spilogale gracilis
CCCCTTTAAAAACGGTGTCTATCATTCTTTTTTTTTTTTTTTTTTTTTTTAAAGATTTTATTTATTTGACAGAGAGAAACACAGCCAGAGAGGGAACACAAGCAGGGGGAGTGAGAGAGGGAGAAGCAGGCTTCCCACCGGGCAGGGAGCCCGATGTGGGACTCGATCCCGGGTCTCCGGGATCATGTCCTGAGCCGAAGGCAGTCGCCCAACCAACTGAGCCACCCAGGCGCCCCATGTGTCTATCATTCTTGAAGTATTTATAGTATACTAATCAAAGGAGTGTGTGAAAAGAATCAAGGAAATAAGACCTCACATTTCTCGGAGGACCTGCGATGGTGGTAGATAACCACAAGCACAGTAAACCCTCCTAAACCCCAAGCTTAGGGCCGCATCTCCTGGCTCCAGACAAACTATAGAGATGTGAGAGGCAGGGATTTTTCTCGCCACACTCAGAAAGCACGTGATTCGCACGAGCCCTGGCTCTCAGGGTCGCCTCGGACATGAAAACCCACCCAACCCGGCCTGTAAGGTCCTAAAGCCCATGCTGGACGCACTGGACTACCTTTGGGAACTTGGCCTTGAGTGTTTCCTCTGTAGTGACCTTTGTTATATGCTTCGTAGGATCTAGACCAGAGGAGCAAAGGAGAAGGCCAGACTTCAACCTGGTCATGAGAGACAGCAGACTGGGTCGCGACAGGGGGGAGGGTGGGAGAAGAGCTCCGGGAGGCGCCTGTACCCCCTCTCAGTCAGGCCTCCACCCCTGTAATACTCTGCAGTGAAGATGGGGGGTTACTGTTAAGGGGGCCTCTTAGGCCAGGAGCAGGAACCAAGTGGGCTGCCCTGAGCACGCCAGTTTCTCCCAGCTGCCCTGAGGATCCCCAGTAGCCCACAGGCAACCCTCCCCTACCCTTCCAAGTGACCCCTTTCCTGAATATCTTCTGGTGTAAGAAATCTGATTCAAATGAAAGAAGAGGAAAAAAAGAGAGAAATAACCAATGCCAGCCTCCAGCGAGGGGCTAGACATCACCCAGGGTTCAGATTCTGGTTCGGCCTCCTAAGGACTGAAGTTGATTTTCCCTTTACGTGCACCACGGCTTTCTCTCTTGCACAGGGAAGATGATAAAATGCGTCTCACAGGCTCGCTGAGCACGTCCAACAAATTAATCATGTGAAGAGGAAAGCCCGCGTTGGGGATGTAGGAAGCACTCTGTTCATCCTCAAGGCTGTCGTGATCACACTTATTCCCTATTGCTGCAAGCCAGCACTCCCATGGGAGGATTCTTGCGCTCTGTCACCACTGTGATCTTCGCGGGCAGGTCTTTCTGCTCCTGGCCCCACTGGCAGGCTTCCAGTCCCCCCCCCCCCCCCAGAAAGCAAATCCCTCTTCACTGCCCCTGAACAGCGAACTCCCTCCTTCAAGGTCATTGACTAGATGCCAAGCTGGGAGTGTTCTCTCCTGCAGTCGGGTCCCGGGGCATTTACCCTTGTGACTAACTGGCTCTGGGTTGGGGTCAGTTGAAGTTCAAGAGGGCCAACATTCTGACTTTTACTGTTATTGATTTGTGGCATTTCTAAGCCAAAGTGCACGGCCTCCAGGGCCAAGAGTGCAGCCCCAACAATGCGTCCCTTCTCCCAGGGCCCTGTTTACCTTCCGGGAGCGGGCGGGGTGTGGCCAGAACTTGTGGGGTGGCAAGAGCACCAGGGTGTGGCGAGAACACTGGGTGGGGCTGTCCAGGACAGGCCTTGGAGCAGGGAGCCCAGTCACCAGCCCCAGGGGCCCAGGTCTAAAGGCTGAGGCCCCCTGTGTGCCCTGCTCTGTTGGGGAGCAGCTATGGAGACTCGGGCTCTCTGCTCCTCACACACAACAACAGCAGCCGCAACTCGATGTTGCTTTACCTTCCCTGAGTTCTTAGTAACCTGGCATAGCTCTCCAAGCACTCCCTTCATCAGTAGGACCAGGGGCTACGTGTAGGTCCTGGAACTGCCACTCACTAGCTGCATGACTTTGGGGGCTTGACTTAGTCTCTCAATTCCTCGACATCCTCCTCTGTAAGAAGTGGGGTGCTGCTTTAGCACCTTTGCGAACCGCAGGGCTGGGGGCGCCCAGCGGACCCCAGGGCCACCACCATGCGGGAGCCCAGGAAGGGGGAAGGAGTTAGATTCGGTGATGTCAGCGTAGGGGAATTTATCTCAGTGACTTTTGGAGGCGGGGTCCATGTAGGTACAAGCAGGCAAAGCTAGGGATCCAGGAAAGAATTGCCAAAGAAGGAATTAACAATCAGATTTTATATGCAAATACCCACCTTAATCCTGAGAGAAAATAGACCACCTAGCAACAGTAGTAATTGAACAGCGTGTTGAGCACAGAAATCCAGAAGAGAACTCACTGAAATCAGCGTGAACAAAGCTGAGGTCAATTACTTAAAACATTGTGTGTACCCAAAGAAGACCTTCAATCAGGGAAATAAAGTGTGTATAAGTCGTAAAGAAAAAAAAAAAAGGAGGCGAAAGAGGAGAAGGGGAAGAAGAAGAAGAAAAAGGTGGCACCTTCCTCCTTGGGTTGTCAGAGGATTGAGAAAGTCCTAGAATAGTTCCTGGGCCAAGGTGATGTTGGGTAAGTATTAGCAGTTGCTAATGTAAATTTCACACGCATGACTTTCTGCCGGACTCCTAACAATCCTGAAACAAGTCCTCTATGGAGCAGAGGCTTAGGGCACACTGAAAGCAGCAAGCAAAGCTGGGATTTGCTCCCAGGATTATCTGATTCTGACTGTCAAACTCTAGAACCAGAATCACTATGTCTTACTACCTTTCACTGACCAACTTCACCCCAAGAAACCTTCCTTGATGGAGTGCCTTGCTATGAGCCAAGCTGTTGTCACCTTATTTCATCAGTGGAAACATTTCCATGTGCTCAGTTCATAAGCACTTATGGACTCTTCTCACTGGGCACTGAGCTGGGTCCCGGCTCCAGCTCCACCAATGAGATGTTGGTTTTGCCCACAACGAGCCCATTGGCCGATCTGCAAATACAAAAGACCCTGTGTTGTGATCAAAGAGCTTGACAAGTTTATAGAATCTCTCCACTTGCAAGTCCATTTGGACAGTTACTTGAACTTCTTTACCTCTTTTGAGAGCCTTAACTAAAAACCCCTATCCTGTTTTGCTTGAAATTCCCACCTCTAGATGGAGGTTTAAAGTAGACTATTACATGGGCACCTGGGTGGCTCAGTTGGTTAAGCATCCAACTCTTGATTTCAGTTCTGGTCATGATCTCAGGGTCGCAGGATCGAGCCCTGCATCGGGCTCTGTGCTGGACAAGCAACCTGCTTAAGATTCTCTCTCTCCCTCTGCAACCCTCCTGTGTTCTCTCTCTCTTTCAAATACATGAATACATCTTTAAATTAAAAAAGAAATCTCTAAAAATAAGTATACTATTAAATAAGACAAAAGAAAGGAATAAACTGGAGGAAACATTGACTATCCATTTACCAGTTATCCATCAATCCTTGAAAAACCAGAAAGATGTGGTAAGGGTTGGAGGAACAGAAAGACATCCTTCTGGGCTCAGATCTCCTCTAAGTAGTCCCTTTGGAAAATTGCAACCAGATTCTGAAAAAGACATTGGGTAAACATTACCATTGAGAAACTAGGAGAAAGCAGTAATGAGATTTGCTTTCTGCAGGTGTAACTCAGCCCCCAGCTGTGTTGTAGATGGCTGCCCAGGAAACTGGAAACACCCAAATCAAGCCCATGCATTTATGAAACAGACATGGACAGAATAGTCAACAGGTACTAGGCAAAAACCATGGGATTTCACAGGAAACTAACCCCAGGCCCTGCCCGCCAGGTGCCTGAGAGTATAATCTTCAACTAAATGTCAACAAAGGAAACTGTAATCCAATCAACTGAATGAATCTGAGTGTTTATAGCCTTGCTGTGATAATAAAAAGTGTGTGGCGAGTCCTAGAAAGGGGGCCTTCGAGCCCACTGCCTTCGTATTTATCCAGCCCCCTGGAGGGCCCAAGTTCCAATCAGGAGAGGTGTGAGCTAGTTGCTGAGGACAGAGAAAGCTTTCTCAGGCTCTCCATACATGAGTAAATTTGCGTTCGTGCTTATGGAGGCTTCCTCTGGGCCCAGGCCACTTTAAGCAGGTGACATCGAGTGGTCCACTTAATCCTCACAGTAAACTTATGGGGTTCATGTACTGCACCCCTCCAAAATATGAGGCCTCGATCCAGAGGTGGACTGATTTACTGCAGGTGTCTCACACAGTTCAGCAGAGGGCAGGGAATGATGTCGAGTGCGGGGGCTGGAATTCTAGTAGCGGCTCGGGGTCCTTGGTCACTTGATGGCCCATGGCTAGGACACAATGCAGACATGCCTCTCATGGCAACTCCATTAGAGGGCATTGGGCTCGTACCCCAAACTCCTGTAAATGTGGGCCCTGTGCCTCTGTTTCCCTGAGCCTGATGGCCTCAGGCTGCTCAGAAGAAAATTGAACCCCCCACTAGGAACAGGAAAGGATCGAACCCAAAAGCGAATGAATCAGAGCTCTATCAGAACACAGATGGTACAAGATCTTAAAACTGGAGCATCAGGACCAGAAGCCCAGGGGTTTTGGTTTGGGGCATGGCATTTTATACTTGGAAAGAGAAAGGAAGGACTGAAGACAGGAATGAAGTTCTGAGGACGAGGAACCACACTTAACAAACACACATGAAGAAGTTATTCCACAGTTGAGGAGGTCAACGGGTACCATGGACTGTGCTTTCTATCAAGGGTCTTCACTCACAGGGCAGGGGCTCCCTCAAGGAGGGGATCTTTGGGGAAGCCCCGGGAGGAGGTGAGAATGGGGGAGGTGTGGCCCAGAACTGGAAGGGGGGTCAAGCCCAATTTCAGAATCTCAAGGAAGTGTTTGAGAGTAGGTAGACTTGAGGAACCCACAGGGTTTCGGAGAGGTTGAGAAAGGCACTGAGTTAAACGCAAACTGGAGGCTTGCTAGGCTCAGAGAGTGGAAGTTCTTAGACTTTCCTGTTAGAGCCTCAGGACTTTCTGTGGTTTGGAGAAGGCGGGCCCAGGGTCTGAAGGGTGTGGCTTGGGTGTGGCCTGGGAGGGTTGTTGGGGGGGATGGTTAGGTTCCCAACCTCACCCACTTCCAAGCCCTGGGGGCATTCCTGCAGGACCCACGGACCTCAGAAAGGGCTTATATTTGACCCTATTGACAAAGTTTCCTGAGAGGAGGGCCTCCAGTGGAAAAAGGTGCCTCTGGAACTCAGGAAATCTGCACTTAATCTTAGCCAAGAGGTTGAGAAGTGAGGGAACCCAGGAAATCCAAAAGAGCCATAAAGCTTTTACTGTTTCAGTTCAGTCCAGCTCAACTCAGCTGAATTCAATGAATTCAGCTAGTTACCATGTGCTGGCTGCAAGCCAGGAATACCACAGTGGGCAAGATGAGCTTCTACTGGCAGGAAGCTTATAGTCTACAGGTTGCCGCGGATCTAAGAACACTGAAATCAACATTGAATTACAAACTGCAGTGCCAGCCCAGAGACCTAGACGTGGGGACAGAGGATAGAGGAGGTGAACTGCTTTAGATTGAGAGGGTCCTCCAAGGAAGTGACTTTCCTTTGCAGCTAGCAGGACGAGGACCCCCCAACTTCTCCCTCCTGCAGAATCAGTACTGCCTAATCCCCATGGCTTCATCCAACACTCTGATGCTTTTGAAAGACATTTTTCTGGCTGCATCTAGATTTTCCAGTTTTTTTCTGGCAGAAGCTTTGGTGTGCTGTAGGCTACTTTATCCCACATAGTAGTGGAACTCATAGCACTGACTTTCACACATTTCTTTTTTAACTATACAAGTGGTAAACAAATGCAATATCTTTATACACACTAATTTAAAATAATGAACAACACAACAGTAAATTGTTAGCAGTCCTCTTTGCCCCTTTCTGAGACTTTCCGCCCATGGGTAACAGGTAAGGATGGACATGTCTTATTACCCTCTTTGGTGTCTCCCCTCCATGTAAAGTTGTGACACTCTTGTCCTCTCTTCCTTTTACTTTCTGGCATTCGTAAGGAAGGAAGGAGGTGGTCGCACTTGGTGAGTTTGGGAAGGGTACTGGATGGACTCAGCTCTGATTTTCCTTCTCTTCCTCTTGGGACTGAGCTGTCCGGAAGAAAGGCAAATTCACCTCTGTCCTGAGTGTTTCTGGTCATCACTATCACCTCCTGCCCTCCAGGGCAGGAAGCCACTGCCAGTCCTGCCCAGGCAGGTATGTTGGCCCGTTCCTGCACCTCACATAAAGCATGCCCTTCAGCTTAGTCTTTTTCTGTTAAAAAAAAAAAAAAAGGTGTATCTTGAACCACATCTGACATGTCTTTGATGGGACCTAATTTTCATCCCCAATCTCAGCAGCAAGACAATGCAGGAAATGGCATTTTTAGTTTTCCAGGCTCTGTAGTCCCAGAAGTCGTGTTAGGAAAAGGTGGCATGAATGCAGAAGGCTAATTCACCCTATTCATCATGAGTGTGAGCGGTGGGCAAGGCAGTGTGCCTTGCTTCGTATTAGGGCGGCCAGTCTTGGAAGAACCCTAATCCCTGCGGGTAAGGTATGTGATTCAGTTATTAACATTGTATCGTCTGCCTCTACTCATTGGAGTCTGCTGATTTTACCAAGAGCCCTTGATGGATGTTACCTAGCCAGATTAATTTAGATCAGTTTGTAACACATTCCTAGAAAATACTAAAATTTGATAAACTCTATCAAGTTACTTTCTAAAGAAATCTTGAATCAATCCTCCCACTAACAGCAGTTGAGAATGTCCTTTTCCTACCACCTTAGCAGCTCTGGGGTCTCTTTTCTCTTTTTCTTGGCATGGGCTCTTTATTCATTCTGAGAGCACAGATAGTAATGTAGTGAGAACCGTAACTATGGTTTATGAAGCAAAACTCTACACTGCACGCAGTAAGGACTTTACAAACATGGTTTCATCCCATTCTGATAGCCCTGTCACAGGCATGAACTGCCTGGTGTTACAGACCAGGCAAGTGACGTCCCGAGACATTAAAGAGCTTGCTGCCCATTCAGAATGGGCAGGGACACCGCAGACACGTGAACAAGGGTTCCTTCTGAAGCCTGTGTGCTTAAGAGAAGTGTTCAAAAAAAAAAAAAAAAAGAGAGAGAGAGAGAGAGAAAGAGAGAGAGAGAAACAGACTTAATTGCAAGGGGTCTTACTATTTTTATAATAGTATTTGGTGGGTATTTGATTATTCAAATAGTCTCTCAAAGTCAGAGTTGTGTCTACCTCTAGCAGTGCAGAAATAAAATCTTATTTTGTAGCACAAAGATCATCCTTAGGATGTAAGCAGCGGTCTCTGAACTCTGGGTGGTGCGGGAAGTGGGGGGAGGATCGTGTTGATTTCACTGCTCACCTGGACTATCTTGCAGGAGAGGAGCGCAAAAAGTACGATGGCTTCCACTTTAGTACACAGAAAAGAGACCAAAGCTTTCTGGTTGGCAAGTGGCCAGTCTAAGATTCCAATCGATAGATTCAGCCCCTGATTTCATGTTTGTCCTGTGTTGGTAAACTTAGAGGAAGCTGCAGGTGTGTGTGCGTGTGTGTGTGCGCCCGCGCATGCTTTATTTAAAAAGGGTCAGATGGGAGTGCACAGGGAGGAGAATGTGTGTGTTTGTGGCGGAAGGGCAGTGCTAGCAATTTGGAGAAGCGGACCTTGGCCATCATTCCTACCTGGAAACTTTAAAAGCTGATGCTTAGGTCATAGGTTGGCAGGATAAGCCCTGAAGATAATGATTTCTTCATTTATTTAAGATAAGGAGGTCTCTGTAGGTCCCCTCTGTCCCCTGCTCCCTCCCAACTCCACACCCACCTTGCCCCACCCCGGTGAGCTCCAAAGCTCCACTTTAGAGTCCCTTCGAGTCTCCAGAGGGGGGAGACTTTGGAGTGTGCATTCTCTGACGACGTCCGAAAATGAGTTTATCAGCCCAGTTCGCAGCCCAGTAGTGTCAGATATGGACTGACTAGGAAGCTAACAAAGCTTCAAGGAATTTATGTGCATGAGTCCGTCCTTTTAAATTTGGGGAGGGTACCAGGGTCAGGCTCTCCTACCATTTGTTTTTGTGAAATTTGCAAGAGGACAGTATTTTAACTGCATTTGCCCAAGATTCCTGTCTGACTTCTGCTCCTCTCAAGGGACTGAAGAAACTGCAGGAAGGGGATATTACCTAAGGAATTTCATTTTGTTTGGGGTTAGTAGAAGGTACTCATGTGTTCACATTACTTCCATGCTTATTATCAGCTCATCCCAGGGTGGGAATAATATCCAGGAATGCTTTTATCACCCATAGAACTAGCATGGACACCGGTAACGGCAGGGTCCAAGGTCGTATTGCAATAGGACTGTGTCCTGTGGCATCTGGCTCAGATGTGCCAGTGGTGGAACAAAAGGGTCAGAATCGAATCCATAGAAAATTCTTCCAGTCATCAAGGTGCATAAACTCATAAGCAGGGGATTCTTTCTCATCAATACCTGATCCAAACAGAAGTACTTTCCCATCAAGAATCTACTCTTTTTTTCTTTGTTTGTTCATTTGTTTGTTTCTTAAATTCCACATATAAGGGGCATGTGGGTGGCTCATCAGTTAAGCGTCTGCCTTCAGTTCAGGTCATGATCTCAGGGTCCTGGGATCAAGTCCTGGGATGGAGTCCCTCATTGCGCTCCCTGCTCAGCGGGAAGTCTGTTTCTCCCTCCCTCCTCTTCCTCTCCCCCTGTTCATGCTTGCTGTCTCTCTCTCTCTCTCTCTCAAATAGATAAATCTTTAAAAAAAAATTTCACATGTAAGGAAATTAATCTGGTATAGACAAGCAAAACCCGACTGTTTAATACAGAGAAGTGGTGGTAGCCAGAGGTAGGTGGGCGACGAGGGAAATAGATAAAAGCGATGAAGAATACATGAGGAGCACTGTAATGTATGTTACCTCTAATGTTACCATGAGGAGCACTGTAATGTATAGAATTGTTGGATCATTATATTGTACACCTGAAACTCATATAGTGCTGTATGCTCATTATACTTCAATTAAAAAAAGGAATCTACTCAATAATGTGGCGAGTTATAAATGAAGCATATATACGTCTTTCTCTCTCTCTCTTTTTTTAAGATTTTATTTATTTATTTGACAGAGAGAAACACAGCCAGAGAGGGAACAGAAGCAGGGGGAGAGGGAGAGGGAAAAGCAGGCTTCCCGCAGAGCAGGGAGCCTGATGCGGGGCTCTATCAGAGGACTCCGGGATCATGACCTGAGCTGAAGGCAAACACTTAACAACTGAGCCACCCAGGCGCCCTATGTCTTTCTTTTTTGAGGGAATCACATGAAATAGACTTTTTTCCCCCAGAATTTCTGTACTTATAGGATGCAAACCTATAGCAGTTCAACAAAGGTGAGCACTGGTGTGTGAAGTCACGTGTTTCATGCATCCAGTTATTAAAAAACAAATTTTAATCAACCACACGAGAAGAAAGGGTGGCTTGTCTTTTTATTCTCTCAATAAAAAACTATGAAATTGTTGCCATAGAAAAAGGCTATTAAAGACCATGTGTCTAAAAAGTGCAGAAAATATGTATTGTAAACATGGTCAGGCAGTTTGCTAAGGGATACTATGATATTTTTATAGATTTTATAATGTTTAACATATCTATTGGCTTTTACATTTTATAGTTTATTTGGATTTCTTTTCTCATTTGGTGTAAATATTCACATATTCACATAATCTTAGCTGATTTTGTATTTGTATTTATTATATTCTTTTTTAAGAGTCCCTCCCCTTCCCAAATAGTCAAGCTTCAGGTCTCATCTCACAAAACCTGGATTTACTCCTGACTGAATTATACTGCTCTTTTTTTCTCAGAGAGAGAGAGAGAGAGAGAGAGCACCAGGGGCGCCTGGGTGGCTCAGTTGGTTAAGCGACTGCCTTCGGCTCAGGTCATGATCCTGGAAACCCGGGATCGAGCCCCGCATCGGGCTCCCTGCTCAGCAGGAGGCCTGCTTCTCCTCTTTCATTCCCCCTGCTTGTGTTCCCTCTCTGGCTGTGTCTCTCTCTGTCAAATAAATAAATAAAATCTTTAAAAGAAAGAAGAAAGAAAGAAAGAAAGAAAGAAAGAAAGAAAGAAAGAAAGAAAGAAAGAAAGAGCACCAGCAGGTGGAGGGTGGAGAGGGGCTTTGGGCAGAGGAAGTGGCGAGATAAAGAAACTCAAGAAGACTTCACACCCAGCGTGGAGCCCAATGCAGGGCTCAATCTCACAACCCTGAGATCATGACCAAAGCTGAAATCAAGAGTCAGAGGCTTAACTAACTGAGCCACCCAAGAGCCCCTACAGTGCATTTCTGAGACTCACATCCCATGTGGCTGCCTGCCCATCTCTGCCAGCCCATCCTTCTTGTCCTACCTCCTCTTCCAATAAGATGGCATTTCTCCTTGATTTCTTTTGTCATTCTCCGACTTACCAAGATAATCTCCCACTTAATCATAGCCAACTTGTCTGCCCATGTATTAAATTCTTGTAAAATCAGCAGCAGAGAATTTTGCAATGTCTGGCAGGCAAAATACTTGCAGGCATATTAAAGCTCTAATTAAAAGCTCAAATAAAACCAATTGTTTCACTCTATTCATTATGAGGGAAGAAAGCCTTTCTTTTTATTTATTTTTTTATTTTTTTAAAGATTTTTATTTATTTGACAGAGAGAAACACAGCAAGAGAGGGAACACAAGCAGGGTGAGTGAGAGAGGGAGAAGTAGGCTTCCCGCCGAGCAGGGAGCCTGTTGTGGGGCTCGATCCTGGGTCTCTGGGATCATGTCCTGAGCTGAAGGCAGTCACTTAACCAACTGAGCCACCCAGGCGCCCCGGAAGAGAGCCTTTAAATGAAATTAGCCAGATGACTTTTTTTTGTTTCAAACCTTCAGGTCAGCCATTTTCTCACATTTTACTTTTAGTAAAAAGAAAGTTCTGATTAGTAAGGTTGAAAGCTTCTGCTTATTCAGGAATACACACACACACACACACACACACACACACACACACACACACACCAAACCTAGGCTGGTTGCATAGTCTTTTTTTTTTAAGATTTTATTTATTTATTTGAGAGAGAGAGAGAGAATGAGCATGAAAGGGGAGAGGTCAGAGGGAGAAGCAGACTCCCCACCAAGCAGGGAGTCTGATGTGGGACTCAGTCCTAGAACTCCAAGATCATGATCTGAGCTAAAGGCAGTTGCTTAACCAACTGAGCCACGGAGGCATTGAGGGTTGTATAATCTTACATGAGTTTTTAAGGTAATGATGGAGGAAGGCAGCTAACAACTATATAGCTAGTGTACAAGGTACTAGACTAGTTTTCTTGGTTTCTGCATGCAATTGAGTTACTCATGTATAGACTCTTATGCCTTAGGCTCTGAGCTGATGCCTTTCTTTCTTTCTTCCTCTCTTTCTTTTCTCTTCTTCCTTTGTTCCTTCCTTATTTTCCTAACTCCATTGAAACACACTTTAAGTTGTGACTTTAAATATGCATGTATTTTTAAAAAGATTTTATTTACTTATATATTTAAAGGGGGAGGGGCAGAGAGAGAATCTCAAGCAGACTCCCTGCTGAGTGCAGAGCCCCAGGTGGGGCTCCTTCTCACACCCTAAGATCATGACCTGAGCTCAAATCAAGATTGGATGCTTAACTAACTGAGCCACCCAGGCGCCTAAATATTCATGTACTCTTATAAAACATGTAGTTTATTCTATAGGTATAAGTGTACCTACTTTATAGGAATGGCGTGTGATATTATTTCTTCCTTTTTGCACTCCACACTATTTTTGAGAGATATCAATGTTGATTTACATGTATTCTTTGTATGGTCCATATAAAGATACTGAAAATATCTTATTCCATTTTGTTAACTACTTCTAACTTCACTGGGGAAAAAATGTTTTTGGTACAATCCAATCCATCAAAACCTTTCCAGGGGGTTTATATATTTTCAGTCTTGTTGAAGAAATCTGTCCTTACTGGGAGTTCACAGTGATGGTCTCCTGCATTTCCTTCAGTTAGCTTTTAGTTTTTTTCTTTACACCAGGTATATGTCTTTGTCTATGATATAAGACAGTATTTCAGTTCTTTTAAAACCATTTCCTAAGTGGCTTTTCATCCATTAATGTGTGGTACTGCTATTCTTACATATCACATGCCTGTATGTGCCAGGATGTGGTTCCCACTTATCTCTTCATCTCAGGATTCCAGCACCCTATGTGGCATTGGTCTGTTTTCCCCTTCCTTCTCCAGTGTATTGCTAAAATGAAATCACAGATACCTAGAAACTGAATAAAACACCACTACGTAACTTTTCAGTTAAAAAAAAATAAAAGTGATATGGATTTTCAGGGTGTGCAGGTGCTTGGGTGCAATGACGAACTCTCATGGGAACCCAAAGTAGCCTTTATTACAAGAGGACTCCAAGAATCCTTCAGGAGTATTCGCTTTGTCTTCTCTTTAAAGGAGACCTTCCAATATGGAAAATTTAAGCCCCTGCCAAGAATGGTAGGCACAGAGCTCCTGATTCTTTGTGTTTACACTTACTAATTCCCAAGTGCCCTTCTGGATTTTCTACAATTTTCAAAGGAGGATATAATCATCAGTAACACTTCATCCACTTTTGAAAATTAAAATTACTGAGTGGCAGAATGCAGAAAAAAAAAGTGGGACTTTGGAATACATGTGGGTTTATTTATATATATGAAACAAGGGTTGAATTTTTAGGGATTTATAATCCTATATGTTTAGTTCTTTCTCAGTTCATTCATAGAATATTATTCATTGAGCCCTTCCCCAAAAGATCACTAATGAATTTCAACAATTCTCTTGGAAACATTTTTGAGATCCTCTACTTTTTCCATAAAAAAGCCTTTTCTGACTCTTCCCCATAAATAATTTATTAATTAATAAAAAAGTGACATTCAGGAAAAAAAAGAAGAAGACAAATAACAAAATACTTAGGGATGAGCAAGCAACAGCCCCATCTCAGTCCAGCACCCTATGTGGCATCTCTGTTTGAGTCAGAAAGAGGCACGAGTTTTGGGTGATCCCACCCCTGAGGGGCTATGAGAAGTGAGCTAAAGATCCCTTTTGGCAAAGAAACAACATTCCTTCCTTTGTGCAGGGTGTCCACTCACCCCTTCCAGGCCTGATGGTGCACTGAACAGAAGGCATTACACTATGGGGCTGCTCTGCCTGGATGCCAAAATTCAGGGGATCTAATTAAAGCAGAACTTAAAAAGAAATTTGTAACCTTAAACAAATTTTTAGAAGAAGCAAACAAGGGAGATGGAAAACAAATGAGTTAGGCAATTTTCTCAAGCAGCTAAAAAATAGCAATAATGCAAACCCAGCAGGAAGGGAGGAAATAATAAAGATAAAGGAATTAATGGAATCAGACACTAACAAAACTAACACAGTACACTCCAGAAGATTAATTAACAAAATATATTTGGCAGTTTGAAAAAACTGGGATGATAGACTTCTGGCAAGACTGATCAAGAAAAGGAAAGAGAAGGCAGAAATATGTAACAGGTAGAATAAAAAGGGAGATAACTGTAGACACAGAGATTAAAAGAATTTTGAAATGCTATTATGACTAACTGTTTTCAAATAAATTTTGACTTAGAAACACCAGATACATTTCTGGAAATATATAAAAGGTAAAAATTGGTGGGAGAAAGAAATAGAAAATTTAAATAGAATAATGATTATTTTTAAAAGCTGCTTATTTATTAGTTATTAAAAACAAAGACCCTACCTGTCCAGGATTTGGCCCAAGCAGTTATTCAGAGGAATTTTACCAAACTTTCAACTCCACTGAGAGACTGAATATACAAGCAAAAAAAAAAAAAAAGGCCATATCATTGGTAAAAGTAGTACTCTAGCCCATAATATGCAACGAGCAGCCCAGGAAACTAATCCATTAGTTACTATAACCATGCAAGGAAGCCAACTTACTAGGTGCAAGTCAGATTTGTAGGACGTCAGCCCACTATCTCTAGCAAACAGTCCAGGAAACCAAGCAATAACTCCTCTAATGATTGGCTTCAAATAGCCAGGACTTGATTAATAATTGACAGCTTCCCTAATTTTTGCCCCATGGTCAACTTTTTTCAACAGTTATGGTCATAAAGGTTCGATCTTGTAGAACCTTTCTCTTCCTGGTTCTTTGTTGAAGGAGAGTGGGATTTCCTTGGGTCTTTTTTTTGTCCCCCTGTCTCTACCTGGTAGTGGTTCCAGGTTGCAAGCTCTTCTAGTTCCCACACCAGTCTCTATGGTGGGAAAACAAGCAGAAAAGTCCGCTAAAGAATTTGCTGCTAGGTTGTCTCTCAAGCCCTAAGTTCTCTAGCTAGTCTACCATCTTCCCCTCACCCTTCAGAGTCTACCCAGAGTTGCTTTATAATAGTCTTGTTTTAGAGTCTTCTGTTATAATTAGTGGGAGGAATAGAGTAGAATGCACTTAATCATAACTTAACTGGAACCAGAGATCCTTTTCTTAGGGCTTTGATTAATTCCTTAATGTCTTTAAATGGATTTGTTTTGAGTTTGTTTCTGACAATTCCACCACATGACTCTCTTGTGTTCTGCCATTTGCAGGGACAACTGACTTCTGCATCTGGGATACGTTCCCTCATGTGTTTTGTTAGTTTGGTTTTGTAAATCCAAGTAAGGCTTTCTCTGTGTCACGGGTTAAGAGTATGTTCTTCCAAAAGTGTTTGGTATTTGTTCATATCCAGGGAGTTTAGATAGGAAGTCTCAGTTTCAGCTTATTGTAACCAAAATCATGTGGTATTGGTGAAAGGATGGACACATAGAATAGTGAAACACCAAGTCCAGAAATTGGCCTATATGTATACAGTTAGATGATTTTTTGAAGAAACCACAAAGTTAATTTGAAGAAGAAAGAGTAGTCTTTTCAGAAGTGGTGCTGGATGGGGCACCTGGGTCACCTAAGTCTGTTAAGTGTCTGATTGAAGCTCAGGCTTTAGGATGTTGGAGTCTTGAGATCAAGACTTGAGATGGACTCCTTGCTCAGCAGGGAGTCTGCCTGAGATTCTCTCTTTATGTCTCCCTCCCTCCCTCCCCCTTATGCATGCAGTCTCTCTCTCCAACTCTCTTTCCCTCTCTCTCCTCTCTCAAATAAATACATACATACATACATCTTTAAAAATAAAGTGGTGTTGGGGGTGGGGGGAGCCTGGATGGCTCAGTTGGTTAAGCATCTGACTCTTGGTTTTGGCTCTGGTCACAATCTTCGGGTCGTGGGACTGAGCCCTGCATGGCTCCATGCTGGATGTGCATTCTGCTTAAGATTTTCTCTCGCTCTTCCTCTGCTCTTCCACCGCCACCCCTCCTCAAAAAAGAAGAAAAAAAGTGGTACTGGAACATTGGATATTCATATCTTAAATAGTGGACTTTGACTCATACATTATATACAAAAATTACCCCCCAGTGGATCAAATATAAAACCTAAAGCAACAAAAACTCTAGAAGAAAAAAATCGAAAATTTTTGTGACCTTGGGCTAGGCAAATTTTCTTAGAACATAAAATATATGATCTATAAAAGAAAAAAATGTTAAATTAAACTTCACCAAGATTAAAAACATCTGCTTTTCAAAGACAAACTATTGAGAATGAGAAGACAAGTTACAGACTGGGAGAAAATACCAGCAAAATAGCATTTAAGTGGAGACTTTTCAAAACTCAGTCATAAGAAAAAGCACCCAAGGAGAAATGAGCAAAAGTATCCTGGGATGGAGTCCCGCATCTGGCTCCCTGCTCAGTGGAGAGCATCCTTTTCTTTCTGCCTGCCTCTCCCCTCCTTGTATGCTCTCTCTCTCTCTCTAAATCTCGGACAAATAAATACATAAAATCTTTAAAGAAAAAGAGCAAAAGACTTGAATAGACTCTCCATTGGGGAAGATATAAGGTTGTCAAATAAGCAAGCCCGTGAAAAGATGCTTATTGTAATTCCTGAAAGAAATACAAATTAAAAGAACAATGAGATATGTTCCACCCATTAAGATGGATAAAACAAAACTAAACACTTGACCATACCAATTGCTGGTGAGGTTGTGCAGTCCCTGTTGCTGGCTGAAATGCAAATCCAGTGACTCTGGAAAAGAGCTGAACAGTTTGTTAGAAAAGTAAACATCACTGGGGTGCCCAGGTGGCTCAGCTAGTTAAGTATCTTGATTTTGGCTCAGGTCATGATCTCAGGGTCATGAGATTGAGCCCTGAGATGGGATCTGCACTCAGTGGGGAGTCTGATTCTTTCCCTCTCTCTCTTCTTTCTACTTTAAACTTTAGCTACCATACAATTTAGCAATCCCACTCTTAAGCATTTGCCCAAGAGAAGTGAAAACTTACATTAACACAAAAATCTTTACATGAATATTTGTAGCAGTTTTATTTATAATTGCCTCAAACTGGAATTAATCCAAATATCCTTCAACTGAAAAATGTATAAGCATATTGTGGGACATCCATATTAAATAATGAAGAAGAGAAAGCTATTGATATATGTAACAACATGGACAAATCTCACATAAATGCTGCCAAACAATAGAAGTCAAACTCAAAAAGCTGCAATCCATTTAAAAAAAAGGCAAAAATACAAGTAAGGATTGAGTACAAAAGGGTATGGAAGACTATTAGGGAGGATGAAATTGTTCTGTTTTTGTTTGTTTTTGTTTTTTTAATTAATTTAAGGGGTTCCTGGGTGGCTCAGTCAGTTGAGTGTCTAACTCTAGATCACAGGGTTGTGAGTTCAAGTCAATCCTGAGTTGGATTCCCTCACACCCAGCATGGAGCCTTCCTTTAAAAAAAAAAATTCAGTATAGCTGGCCCACATTACATGAGTTTCATGAAGGAGCAACCTGAGGCTGATGTGAAAGAAGCTGGGTTGAATGTGTGGTGGGATTTTAGTTTGTTGAGGAATTGCATGAACACAGCCATAGAGGCATGTAACTGACAGGGAAGTGCTTGGGCTTTTCCGCAGGAGATGGGATCTGGGGTAGATGGGCAAGCCTTGAAGGTCCTCAAAGGTCTCCTCTTTGAGTTCTTTAAAGGCTGAGTTCTGAGCCTGATGGAGTTCCCGAGAGTAATGGCTCCTTCTGTGTCAACTCAACTGGGCTATAGGGTGTCCAGACTAAACATGATTTCTGGGTGTGTCTGGGAGGGTGCTTCTGGATAAGACTAACATTTTTGAACCTATGGAATGAGGCAAGTAGATTGCTTCCCTATGTGGGTGGTCATCATCCAATCCATTGAGAGCCTGAATAAGAAGGTGGAGGAAGAAGGAGTTTGCTCCTTTTGTTTCCAGCCTGTGTGCTTAAGCTGGGACATTGATCTGCTTCCCTTGGACTGGGGTTTATACTGTTGACTCCCTTGGTTTTCAAGCTTTTCGATTAGAATTGTTTTCTCCATGTCTTTGGCTTGCAAATGGCGGATCATGGGACTGCCCAGCCTCCATAGTCACATGAGCCATTTCCTCATAATGAATCTCTTCCTGTGTATATAATATTCTACTGGTTCTCTTTCTCTCCAGGGAACCCTGATACACTGAGTCAAGAAGTGTCAGAGATATGGTCTAAGAACCTAAAGATCCAGCTTCTGCCTTCTATCCTTAACCCAGACCACTCAAGATGCCCATAGGGAATGCAAAATGAGGGCCATAATGAGCAGAAGCACTCAAAGCAATAAACATGCCTAGATTTAGCGAGAACTGCCACCTGCCAAAGTCATACATTTAATAAGAATTCTAATTTGTAGCATGTATCATCTAATTTAGGGGTCACTGTGTATATGAAACCATTACCAACCACCATAATTGTGATTGGGTCAGAAATAGGAAAAGGTTAACAGGTTCAGTTTACAAAACTTAAAATGAAGGTACCCTTGAAGAACAATTCATTGCTTTGTGCACACATTGGTCACTCTGGTTTCCAAGAGTTTTAACCTCTACATCTGTATGAATGTTTTCACTACCATCTCAACTTATCCTTCCCTGAATAGAGCCACTTCTTTCCTTTTAGGCACACTAGAATTGGTAACTTGTCCCCAGTAAGGTTCCTAATCTCTTCCTCAACCTGACAATGATTTTGGATTTGTGCGTGTGTGTGCACACGCATGCACTGAACATCCTTCCTTCAACCATTCCTCCAAGAATTTGTTTGTGAAATTTGCATTCTGATCTCTCACCCAGGCAGAATCCAGCTGTCACATAGTACCTCCTTGGAAAGATGGATCTGCTTTTGAACTCAGCAAATGTCATGTCACTCATATACGAAATATGGTTGGAAGATTATAGCCAATCACCTGGAGTAATCCAAGCCAGTTTCCACTGGGATGTAACAGTCACAGATATCTTTTGAGTTTACAGTCAACTATCTCAGTATAAAGGCAGGGAAATTTCCTGGAGAAATCTGATGGTGCTTCAAGGTTTGAGTTCAGCCTCCTCCCAAACCTCCTTTCCCTCTCCAAGCTGTGGAGGTATCACGTAGCAAGGGCCAGCCACAGTATTTCATGCTATGCTAAGATGAAGTGCAGGCTCAAGGTAGCTACAGCAAGATCTAACAAGCTAGTATCTTGGTTTCAGTTACACGTAGGGGGAGGGTAAAGAGGTGATTACATTTTGCTTTAAACAAGAACTCTAAGTCCCCATCAGAAACTACTTGTCATTCCTAGGATACTGAGGACATAGCAGTGTCCATGGACATGGTTTACTGAAGGTTTGAAAGTTTACCCAGAATTTGCTGCAGTTATAGTCCTGTTTTTGATTTCCCATTCCCCAAGCTATGAATCCTAATCTTTTACTTAAAAGCTTAAAAAAAATTATATATTGGACATTGTATCTTTTAATACAAGGCACTGAAAATGCTTTCTGGAAAGGTGGGCATCATAAAATATTCCAAATATGCACTATGTTAAGTTTGTGTACTCAGGGTGGGTTGTCTCCAAGTTTATGGTTTGTGGCTTAGAAGACTTCCTGCTGCTGTTATCCAAAACCCAAGGATGTGACTTCAACTCTAAGTTATCTCACTCTCTGCATCTGCCAGTTAGATTTTTCTTTACCCCAACAACAACTGCCTATCAAAGAGTGACTCACCTTGCAAGTACTGTCTCTTACATGTTGCATTGGTAAGTTTTGCTCCTAGTGATCACTGCATATATAGTAATCACATGATCACACTTAATATTCTGATGGTTTTATTAACAAGTATATAATACATATATTGCATACTGTATATAGTATATGAGGACTGTACAGTACAAATTTATGTTCACAGTTTGACATGACAAAATGTCATTACTGAATTCCCATTGGACTACAGAGTAGAAACAGAGAAGGTACATTAAACATTCACATCTTTAGTAAGAAAGATTACCAAAATGTTTCAGTATTTGCAAGTATACTAATGCATGCTAAAAACCTTTACCCATTCAGTCTTATTAGCTTATAAAATATATTACACTTTATTAAAAATTTCTGCATAGTTTATACAAGTATTAAAGTACTGTAAATGTAATAATCCTGCTACACTTGCAGGTATGGTTTAAGAGATGCTAAGCAGAAAGATTATTTTGACCCTCTAACACTACGTACATAACAGCAAAAAAAAAAGTGCTAGTATTTGTAAAACGTAATATTGTTGTAGCCCTCGTTTAATGCATGTAAAATGGCTTTGTAAATGTATTAAGTGAATCCGCGATCGTTTAGAAATTGTTAACCTCAACCGAGCAGAGAATAAAGACAACTCTGAGCAACTTCATGTATAACAGCGATTCCTTCAAGATGATGGTGTATTTTCAAACCAAATTATTTTTTAAAACCTTAGATCTTTTGAGGTTGTCTTTAAAACAATCTAATCAGGAATGACGTGCGGACATACAGTATCAGCAATAAAGTCTTTCAAATTCCATGTTAGTGCAACACTGATAGTGCAGATGGGTGTCTAATAAAACATACATTTACATCTATTGGTTCCCCTATAATCTGTTCCAAGGCTCTTGAAACTTCCATGTATTTAGCATTTCCTTGGTTGAACTAGCTATGCTGCTAACACATTCTCCATACCAGATGATTTAGAATGTTAATGGCTGTTTTTGATGTAGATTCACATTTTAGTATTCTAAAATATGATGGATTCAGCCTTAATTGTTCTGACTTCTCCAAGATGTCTCTTGGACAATAGTCCAAAGAAACTCCTATGAGGATTTATACAACACAACTTCATGTTTACAAATCATTCTCATCAATGTAAAGTATTGCGATTAAAACCACCACTGATAGTAACATGGCACATCATTGAAACCACATGTTCAAGGGCATCCTATCTTGTTTTTGAGGTCTTCCACAATTAACAGCTAAAAACGTCTAGAAGACTAAATTTCTCAACTATGATAGTAAAATACAAATATATATAAAAGAGGAAAATTTGGTCAAGAGCCAATCGGTAACTAAAGTACACAGACCAGCAGTGGGGATAGAGAATGGCCTCTCTGGGTTGCATTTCTTTCAGACTTCAAATGGATCTTTGTTAATGAACTGTTAACATAACTTAAGCAAGCTGAATAGTAATGGAAGTCTTTGCAGGGTCTTGCTCTTTTGAACAAAATTTAAACACGCTGTAACAAACACACCAAATTTCTTGAGAACCCACAAAGCTTTCTATCAACTGGACTCACATTCAAAGCTAATTATTGAAAGATGACCGATTCTACCCTTTCTTGGCTTTTTTCCCCCTCTATGGGTTGGGACACACACACACATACTGGTCATCTCCATCTAAACAAAAAGTTCCTTGCATTCCAATTTGATTCTTCAATGTGTTGCAAAAGAATCTCTTCTAGAAATACACACTTTGGTATGAAAGTGACTAGGCATTTACAGTACAGACAACACCTACTTTCCCAAGAGCCATTTTCATCCCTCAATTCATGTCATAGTTGCAAAAACACAAAGAAAGCCCAATTAGGAGGTTTTACTATTCTAAACAAATTTCGCAGTGCTTACAAAAAAAGAAAGAAAATCAAAAAAACCAAGTGCCAAGAAGATAACAAATCACTTTGCATTTCTCAACTACATTTCCTTTCAGCTGGTTCAGAGGGCTGATGAGTGGGATCTTCTAGGCGCCTGGTCCCTACAAGTAACTTTTTATTAACACAGTGCCATCAAAGCAAGCTCCCCACACGATTAGCAGGCCTCCAGAATCACTCATTCATGATGTTTTAAAGACAGATGAACAATGTATTTCCTCCCAGTTAAGGTTGTGTTGGATCCTGAGTTGCAGCTGGGATGAATCTTCATGATTCCATTCTTCTCTCTTTTCTTCCGTCCTTTATCGAGGGATGAAGGCGCATTTGGCCATATGCACCCACATTTGACCACTGCTGCCCACTTTCTTCAAATTTAGGACCAATGACTTTTCTATGCTTCAATTATTTTTATTGGCATTTAGACTATGGTGCTCAAAAGCCAGCTTTTGAAAAAAACAAAAAACAAAAAACACCACCACAAAACACAAAACTTCCCCCAAAGAATGGCTCTATTTAACATAAACACGAGTCATTTTCAGCTTCTTCTGATGGGATGCTTGAGTGATCAATTTCCAGCTCTTTAATAGTAAATGCTGGGGAATTTTGGAGCTCTCGAGATATGAATCCCTGAACTGCGGTTTTCTGTATTTTTCAGAAATCTGTCCCCCGAATGAAGGTATGTGTGCTTCACAACTAGTTGTATTTACGAATTGGGTCACTGGGGTCTTAAACTGAATGCACCTACCAAAGGATCAGCAGATACTATGTGTCACAAATGCAAGTGACAGCCCACTTGGTATACTATGGTTTACACAGAAGACTTTCTGTAGAAAAGCTGTATGATTAACTTGATATGGGAATACAATCATCACTCACCGCTCCTGTATGCCAAAAAAAAAAAAAAAAGCTGCAAGTAGGCTGAAAGAAAGGCCATTTATATTCTCACCCAAAAAGATTTTTTTTTTACCATTACTAGACAAAATATTTTCATGGTGTCCCGACAGTCAATGCTTGACGACCCATGTTAAGGACATCAGAGGAATGGTGACAGGGGCAGGGATAACTCCATCCATTTCCGACTTTGCTGTGTGCCTCTGCACCATCAAGCACAGACAAGCTCTGGGGATGCCCTGTGCAGCTAACCCAATGATGAAACCTCACTGAAGAGCCCTAGCCTAAGAGCAAGGGTTGGCTTCCTCCCTCACCAACCCCCAGCTTCTGCCCATGCCACTCCTCCTCATTCTGACCCCTGCAGGAGACAAGAAGAGCAAGGAGAGCCCCTCACTGACAGACATCCCCCTCCTAAATCAGGCTCAGCCGGCTCAGCTCCAGGGGTGGCAAAGATCTCCTCGTTAGCCGCACGCACAAAGGACTGTCACGGACTTAATTTAGAGGACGTGATAAATCCAAGTTGACTAGATAGATCTGTGATGGGCAACGGAAGCGAAGAAGGGTGGATGGACGGTCCTACCTGAAATCTCGCTGCACGTCTACCTAACTTGGGAGAGGGGCCACCCTTCTTGCTGGCAAGCACAAAATATGATCACAGGGCATGGAGGTATGAAGGTCCCTGGCAAGGACTTGCAGGCTGGATACTGTATTTCTAATACATTTACTTTGACATTCTTTTGAGAAATACATGGAGAATCGACAATTGGTTATTTTAAGTTTACATGTTCCCTTGTTCTCATTACATTAAACGTATCTCTAAGAAGTGTTTGCTTAGCATACCCGGAAAAAAAAAGAAAAAAAAAAAGTGTTCACATTCTTTAGGTCTGACCCGTGGTAAGGAGAGGATTAGAGAACATCTACTACTGACCATATGGAAGTTTGAATGATATAAATTCCAAGATTCAGACCAGCTGAATCCAAATTAAAATGTACATGTAAAAAATGAGTTAGATCACGGGAAGGAGGACAGAGAGATAGCCAGGAGAGTGGGGAGCCACGCTGAGGTGGGGGACGGAGCCATTCAAACTAGCATGTGGCGTTTCCTATGGAGGGCAAGGTGGTCAGAGCGGGAGAAGCTTCGGTCACAGTCTGGACACTGGAAAGGTTTGATTCCAGTATGTTTTCGGAAATGTCTTGTTAGTTCATCAGACCGAGCAAACTTCCATGTGCATCCTTCCCATGTACATTTGTAGGGTTTTTCTCCTGCAAAAAGGAAAAATGGAAGAGCTTATTTTTTTTCCTGAGGGCGAAAGGCTATTCATTAGTAAAAATAGTACAGTTAAGACTTTTGAGTTACGACTCTGGGCAAGTATTATTTCCAAGGTATGTCCGTCCATCTGTTCCCCAAACAAGAAAACAAATGGCTTAATTCTCTTAATATTTAACTGGCGCTCTGCACCCCTCCCCCCAAGGAAAAGATTAGAGTTCTTAAAGCATAAAGCCACTGAAATCCATTCTGAGGAGCTAGCAAATAATTTTGGTTTTGCCCTCAACAGTAGGGAACAGTCACGTAAGAAAGAGCTCATGATCTTATGTATCTCCAAGTCTCACGCTACTGAGGGGCTTAGTTACACACGGCGCTTTCCACTTAATGGGAAGTCCACTCAAAGTTTGTGGGATCTCCTTATTATTTTAACAGTTTCCTAAAAATAAGAGCTGTCACAGACACCGGCAGGGATTTCAGCATCTCACCTTTTGTTTTAGTGAACCACAGTCATGCCTAAGTATGATGCTCTGAGACATACTAATAATACAGTAATTCCTCCCCCCGCCCATCAGCAGCCAGGTCTCTCCGACCCCCTCCTGTGGGGTAATGGTACCTGGCAGGTAGGGATCGGAAGACCTTTAGTGGGCAATCATACATGCTTCTGTGAGTCACCATGGGCAAACGGGCCTCACAAATCAATTTCCACTTACTATGCCCTTGTTCTCCAGAAATTTTAAGGACTGACATGCCTTGGTATTTCGAGGAGCTCTTCAGAACTGCCTTACTTGCTTTGCTTCAGAGAATATAAATGCTAAGGTATTTTTCCTCCATCTAAGTTGTTACTCAAATAACCAAGGTCTTTTTTCATCTTAGGCTGCAAGTTGGGAACATCCACTCTTCAGGTCACAGTAATACCCCGGGAATGCTTCTACTGCTTTCCCTGGCATCCAAGACCACATGTTCCTCTAAATGCGAGGCGCTCCCCGCTCAGTTCCCTCTGTAAGAACACTGTGACCAAGCCCAAGAACTCAGCTGCCCGCAAGCTGACCTCCGAGAATCCCTGAGAAACTTCACTCCACACCACCACTTTCTTTCCCTTCTCTCTTCCAGATCGCAGATTTTCCTTGTTGTGGAGGCTCCTAACAGGAATGACTCCCAAGGTTCAACGACAAAGAGCAAAGAAACAATGGACATTCTGAGTGAAGGAAAATTGTCCAGTGGTCAACGGCTGTTACTAGAACTTCATGCCCAGGGTTCTGAGGTGAGATCGGCTGAGGCCCGCTGCTGGCACGCATCTCCCACACTGAGAAGCAGGCTGTGGACCACATTTCCACACGGGTTCCTGAGAGTGCTCTGCTCATGGAATGTTCTAGAGCAAACAGAGCAGCCGTATGTCTTCTTCCCCGTATAATCATTTTTGGAAGCTCTGGCTGATGCCCTGTGTGCAGTCCTGGGCAGAATAAGTCATACCCTGGAGCAGACAAGGCAGGCCAGAGCACAAAAGTCCCCTCAGGTTGAGAAGACATGAATTAGCCGAGTACCTTTACTTTTCTGTTATTTGTTCTGCATCATGAACTGTGGTGGGTTTTTTGTTTCTCTGTTTTTGTTCTGTGGCCATTGTGAATCTGGCGAGTACCACATTTATTAAATGGTGGTCCATATAAAGGCCACACCCTTGATAAAACAGGCCCAGGGTGAAGAGCCCTGTCCCCTCCGTTCCAGCAGCCTTTCCAACCCTCCCCCTGCTTAAAAAAAAGAAACCCCACAGAGTCCACAACTCTACGTGACTGGGAGCAACCTCATCAGAGCGATGACCTCGAATCCATTCTAACTTGTTATTAAAATAAATCTTGACCGAAAAAGTGTGTTTCTCCCAACGGGCCGAGAAATCTATAGACAACTCTGCTCCCCTTCAAGATGCCGGGACCGTGTCCCTCTAATCATCTCTGGAAGCTAGAACATTTGTTGCTAACGTTCCATCTCTTAGGAGGAGGAAAGGATGGAGGGCGTCTGGGGTTTCCAATACCTGTGTGTGTTCTTCTGTGCGCTTTCAAGTGAGAGCTTTTAGTGTACACCTTGTTGCACCCGTCATAGTCACATCGGTGTATCCTCCGCTTCCTCTGGGTGTCTGGAGATTCCACAGGTAAAGGTCTCTTTCCTGGTTGCACTATGACTGATGGGTGATTCCTAGAAAAGCCAACGTGCAGTGTGAAATATCGGGGGAATGGCTCTTTCCTTTCCTTCAGTCTACTACCAAAGGCGTTAACGACACTAGGCAAAACCAACCAAACCAAAAACCCCAACAAAAGAAACAAAAAGAAATTAGCTCATCAACCCAAGAAGCACTGCTATAGTCATTCAACAAACATGGAGCGAGCACCTACCATGAGCCAGGCACTGTGCTTGGCACCGGGACACAAAGATGAATAAAAACAGGGTTCCTGCCCTCGAGGAGCTCACACTCTAGGGGGAGACAGACATGTAGATAAGTAATGACAGTAAGAAGGGTTAGATGCTACGCTAGAGGGAGAGGCAGGTGCCAGCAGAGGCTCTTTCCCTCAGTACAAATTTGCCTATTTACAGAATCTCGGGGTATGAAAGCAAAGCTGAGTAGGGTTACAGTGTCCTTCCACAGCCTGCCCTAATGGTCACTTAGTGCTCTGTAGGGAAGAATGCAAAAGGTCAAGTTCCTAAAGCTCAGGCAACCCCACTTGTCATCTACATTTTATGCTTTCCGTAACTGGCAATGAGCTTTTCTCTTAAAGATCACCAATTCACATCTCGGTTTCAAATTCTGGCTCTTTCTAAATAAATACATCAATAAATAAAGGCACTGCTGTTTTCAAACCTCAAACCTTTACTGCTGTCATTCCTGCGTGAGGTGAGAATTCTGGTGCAGTGCCAGCTCTCAGGGGCACCTGGCATCCCCCTGCCTTCTGCCCGCTCACCCAGACCCGTTTCTGCGTCGGCACACCTCTCTCGGGTGGCTCTGAAATCCAATCAGGTCAAACACCATTGCTCGGAACTTTTTCAGGAGAGAAGCAGCAGACGTGGGAAGAGCTGGGGAAAGTATGTAAAGCTTTCTGTGGCTTCCTCCACTGATTAATGTCAGTAATTAAAAAATTCTAATCTGTTCACTTGCTTTCCTAATGACTGATTACTTGATACATCACTAGCTCGTGGAACTGGCCTCCCATGGTAATGAAAGACTTCTTTGTCTCTTAAATTGGAATCTTCTTAAAATGGTCCAAATAATATACGAAATTTTCTGTACAAAGTGTGAATGAGGAGAAAGGGCATCTGATGAGGGCAAACACTCACACTTGAGAGATAAAAAAGGATAATAAAATTCCACCATAAAAAAAATCAAAAGAGAGCCCCTGAAATAAAACTTGTTTTGATCTTGGTAAAAATCTCAATATACATCCCCTATCAGGAACTCTTCCGGGCACGCTAAGTAACTAGGAAAAGAATAAAAGGTGCATTGCTTTTAAGTGACTGTATTTATTTTTCACTTTTATTATTAGCAAAGAAAACTGGCAGTTTTGAGTCTCACTTTATCTTCCTACCTTAATGTTTGGTGGGGGCAATACAGAAGAATAAAATAGCCAGGTTTAAATTGAAAAGTGAACATTGGGTCGGGGGAGGGAACAAGGATTTCGATTATAATAATGTATGAACAGAGAGAGAATAGAAGATGACAGATCTGTGGACACATAACAATTTTTAGATAGCTGAATTATTAATTTAAAATCCTTCCAGAAAAAGAAAAGAGTTATCAGTTTATTTTTAACTTTCAACCTTAATGCCATTGACTAAAATGTTTCATATTATTAGGAGAACTTCAGGAAATAAAATGCTGGGTTGGGGGGGGTGAATGGTTAAAATACATCTCCTCTGGCCCTGGGGTACTGGGGGAGTATCCCAGGTGGTTTCAGAACTCTCTCCCAATTATTAGACTTTATGGGTTGGGAAATCTGTCTAATAGCTTCCATGCGGTATTTCTGTTTTCTCCAGCTCAGTCTGCATATAAAGGTATGTTAAAAGGCTGTGTGCTCTAACATCAAATCCCAGCTCTGGCACTCATAGTCCCTGGGACCCGGGCAAGGGACTGATCCTCCTTGTGCCTCCGTTTCCTTTGTACAATGGAGATGATGGTAATAATGTGCTCTCAGGAAGTTTTAAGTGATGTACACACAGCACTGCAGGGTAACATCTGCTCCAGATGTAAATCTACTAAATGGTAGCTGTTAATACTTTTGAAGTTCAGAAACCCATTTGCAAACTTTGCCTCTACAGCTGTTTAACTTCATGAGTTTTGGGGGCATGTCCCAACACCAGGAAAGGAAATCACTGCTCAAGCCAATGTCTGCCTTGAAAGGTAGCATCATTGTGAGAGCAGCTGGTGGCCCCACCCCTAAAGAGCCAGATGCTGGCACTAGCAGGAGCTAGAGGGCGGGGTCAGCCGCTCATTTTCAGAGAGGCTGTCTGGGATCATCACAACCAAGAAGTTAGAACAGCTATTAAATATCAGATACCGGGTCATTATTTTGAGTTAAGCTGGCCCCTTGTAAGTTTGCTGTAATTCACAGCCACAATTAAATAGGGAGAGCTGATCCTCAAGCTCTTTTTCTTCTAAATACATTTCGCCTGTGTAAATAGTGGGGAATAAAAGTGAGAAGAGGAATCTGATAGACTTTTGAGTGCCTTTGAAAATAATCCTATAGCTAAACAGTGTGGAAATTCCTTAAAAAATTAAAAATAGAGCTACCATATGACCCTGCAATTGTACTACTGGGCATTTACCCCAAAGATACAGATGTATTGAAAAGAAGGACCATATGTACCCCAATGTTCATAGCAGCAATGGCCACAATTGCCAAACTGTGGAAAGAGCCAAGGTGCTCCAGCAGATTAATGGATAAAGAAGATATGGTCCATATATACAATGGAATATTACGCCTCCATCAGAAAGGATGAATACCCAACTTTTGTGGCAACATGGACTGGATTGGAAGAGATTATGCTGAGTGAAATAAGCCAAGTAGAGAAAGTCAACTATCATATGGTTTCACTTACTTGTGGAGCATAAGGAATAACATGGAGGGCAGTGGGAGAAGGAAAGGAAATGTGAACTGGGGTAAATCGAGGAGGGGGATGAAACATGACAGACTTTGGACTCAGAAACAAACTGAGGGTCTTGGAGGGTAGTGGGTGAGGGGATGGGTGAGCCTGGTGGTGGGTACTGAGGGCACGTATTGCACGGAGCACTGGGTGTGGGGCATAAACAATGAATCCTGGAACACTGAAAAAATACAATGTAATAAAAAAAATAATCCTAAAGCTGTAACTCTTCTGTGCAAGCAAATGGATTTCAAAGCTGTATTTTAAAGTTCGCCTTTGGACAGGAAGGAGAATATTGGGACTGCCTCATCGCAATGGTACTAGGCGCTTGGTTTCAACTGATTCTTTCCTGGCTAGCTGGTTTCCTATGTGGGCTACTACTGGGCACATTCCAAGACATTACTTAATCACATCTGTGAGAGAATTACTTAAAGACTACATGTCCTAGTTGTGGCTAATCTGTTGAATTTTTTGAGGAGCAAAATGCATTCTTAGGTCAGCATTAAAATAAGCATATTACTCATTAATCATTTAAAACCACTGAGCTTGAGATCATCAAAAGAGCACCACTTAAAGTAAGCAAAGAGTATGCTCTTTTTGGCAGCATTTAGAATAAGCGCAAAATATTGCTTTCAAATATTATTTTTCTGTCATGGTTTGCGTTATAATTCACAATAACCACGACTTTGTAATAACCTCTTTTCAGTCTGTGGATCATCCCTCTCTCTGTGGGCACTTGGCTTTTTTCCTCTGTACGGCACCTTATTCACCCCCCGGGTAGGAACAATGACCAAGTGCAAGTCATGCTGCCAGCCATCTTGCCATTTAAAAAAAAAAAAAAAAGAGGGAACTCGGCCTACAGGGTGTGTCTGTTTTAGCTGGTCTTTCTGTGTCTCCTTTCACTGGAGAGCAGGAGCGGGAGGCACTGGTTCGATAGGGACGTGGCAGGAAGGGCCCTTGTCGGGTGGGTGGCAGGGGATCCAGCCCGGGCCCCGCTGCTGTTCGCAGTGTGACCCTAGGCGAGTTATCTAATGTCTTGGCTCGCCAGTCTCCATTTGCTCTGACTCCCACATGCTTGTGGGGGAATGAAATAATTCCTTTGAAAACATGTGCGAAAGTCTCATGGGGGGCCGGGGAGGGGGTGTGATGCAATTGTGAAAGGTAATAATCAGACACACTCTCTCCCTGCTGATGTGGCTGCTTGTAGGATTCATTCTCTTCTCCACCTCTCAGGAAGCAAAGGACAACCCCTCCCCCGCCCCGCAATAACCGACCAGGACTCCATACACCCGGGACTTAACGTGACCTACTGTGAAGGGGCGCCTACTTGGGTTCAATGTGGATAGAACAAGAATGTATTTTAAGTTCCAGAAAACAGTTGCTGGGAAGCCAGAGAATTCACACTCTGTTACAGAATGACTTGGGGAGGGGAGAGGGGAAAAGATGAAGCAGAAAGGAGGGCAGAACACTGTTTCAGGTTGGAAAAAAAGTACTATGGGAGAAAGATGATGGAAGCGACCTGGAGGGAAGGGTAACTATTGCTTTGTACTAGGAAGGCAGCCAGTGTAGCCAACCCTGAAAGTGCCACAACACAAGACAATTACAAGAGAAATAATTATAACCAATAATGAAAACAAAGAGGAAATGGAGGCAGCAGCAAGACTGGCTAGGGCCGAGGGAACACACGTGGCAGAGAGCAGAGCTGGGATCCAAGATGTCTGACCCGAAGGTCACCTTCTGAGCTCCTAAGGACACAGCCTCCAGGAGAAGGCAGGGCTGCCTACTGTAGCAACCCCATCAGTGACCCCCAGCACATTACAGCAAGTTAGACCCAAAACAAACCACTCTTCAGTGCTCAGATGTAGATCAAAACAGAAAGCTTTCCTCTGGATGGCAGTTCTTAAAGCACACTAATAGTCTAAGGGCAGATGCGATGAAAAAGACCAGGGAATAATGGGTTACTCCAACACTGAACTTCTCTGACCTACATGGACAGCTTTCTGTTGCCATCACTGTTTACAGGTCTTTCTTGGACTGACTTCCTTGGGCTCCCAGGTGGCCTGAAAATTCTGATTCAAGACATTCCCCATCACGGAAACAGTATTAGAGGTGACAGCTGGAAGGACGAGGTGCGTCTTTTCAAGTTTTCATGACCCAACCTTATGGAGAATATCTAGGATACCAAATTCAATCCTTACTGGAATTAAGATTATGGAAAAACTATGTATAGTCTGGAAGGATTAAAAAAATACCCCAAAACACCAAGATAAAAACAACTGATGTGACAAGTGGCAAGCTACGAGCCATCAATCTGCTGCCAGTGTGACGGAAAGGTTCATGACGCAGTCCACACAGCAGCACACACTCCCTCTGGAAAGGTTTCCCATCTTTCCCACTGGCTGCCGCCTACGCAAGGTGTTCCTGGCAATCCACACCACACCGTGAGCTGGAAGCGTGTGCTTCCAATCCTGGTCCCAGGATGCGCGCTGCTACGCAAACGTCGGGCAGACCTGAACATACTTACTCTTGCAACAGTGCTTGCGGGGGGGACACTGAGTTCATTAAAGGGGGTGACATTTCTTCAGGATAATAATCTGTCCTCTGTGGTTCAATCCCAGGTTCTATTTTAATTTTTTTCTGTAATATAGGCTTCTCATATGATTCAATTACAGGTACTAAAAAATAAAAATAGAAAAGTCACTCCATGTACAATTTACCAATTTTAGCTTTTCAAAGTTTATCGCACAGCTTCTATCTACAACACTGATGTGTGGAGTACCTATTTGCTTGCCTTTGGCAAAATCGTAGCGGAAAGCACATCTGGGGGATGGGGGGGAACAGAGGACTGACGGCTCTCGTTTCCCTGGACCACTATTCTGGCATCACAAGCTGGCCTTTGAGCACATCGGCCCCCAGATGGTTCCTCCTTACGATTTTGGGAGATCTCCTTTTTAACCCCCCAGTCTTCTGCCTGTGACCGGCCAATAAACGAGGCAGCTTTTGGTAACCATTACTTATCACCAGGACCAAAGCCATTTATTAAATGCCGTTTTAAAGTAAAATAGAATGTCAGGATTTTTAGTATCCCGAAGCTGACCATGCAGTGAGAGTAATCATTTCATGGCATTAAACAGCCTAATTCCTGGGAGCTTGTCCAGTACCAACACTTAAAAACAAAAAAACCACAAAGGACATCAGAAAGGAAATGCCTCAGGCAGGCTGACTCTAAGGGGAGGATCTCTGGAGGAGTACAAGGGCTCTGGGTGACGCCAGCTGGTGCAGACCCTGGGCCTTTACCTTGCATGCTGCTATTTGAGTTCTCCATCTCCTCCGACAAGGAAACCATAAGCGGTTGCTGGAGGTGGCTGGTGTACATGAAGGGGACCGGCTGCACCACGACGGGCTGGATAACGGGCAGTATCCCGGGGCTGCGGATGCCGTGGCGGGACAGGGCAGCGGCCATGACCGGGGGCATGGACAGCGGCACGCCGAAGGGCTGCACGCCTGGGGGAGGCGGCGAGTACTTCTTCATGGGCGGGCTGGAGGAAGGCATGCTCAGGCCGGGCGAGGCTCTCCGGTGCGAGGCCTGGAACTTCAGCGAGGAAGGAGAATTGCCCGCGGAGGGCGGGGAACTGCGCTTGTTCACGGTCAGGTCCACTGGCTCCATCTGTATCCCGTGCGACAGGCCCTCCGGGGTCTGGAAGAACTTATCCGGTAACGGGGTGGAGTAGATGACGCCGTACTTGTTGGGCTTCATCGACTCCATGTAATTGGATGGGTAGGACTATCAAGGAAGAAAAACAGAAACGTCTAAGCCATGACACGGGTGCATTCGCTTTGGAAACGTTAATGAAAATGGAAAGGTACTCCACAGCCCTCTCAATTAGGTGGGCTCAATAAGTGGGGTACATTCAGATGTCTCCCGACCCTAAAAAACATGATGAGGGGTCTGGTCTAATAAACATTAAAGTTAATGGGATAACTGCGTCCCATGAAAAAATCTCCAATTGAATTCTAAGATGATTTGCTCGTTAAATGTTCAGGTTGAGGTTGATCCCTGGCAAAAATTCTAGAACAAGGGTGCCGGGGTGGCTCAGTGGTTAAGCCTCTGCCTTCAGCTCAGGTCACGATCCCGGAGTTCGGGGATTGAGCCCTGTGTCTGGCTGCCTGCTTGGCAGGAGGCCAGCTTCTCCCTCTCTCACTCCCCCTGCTTAAAAAAAAAAGCTAAGATAGGTCATAAACAGAAGACTTATTATGGGCTTTGGTGGGCAGGAGTCAGTGCTGGGGTTCACTGACAGTGAGCCAAGCCAACCAACAGTGTTGCTTTGCTGAGGTGGCTTGTCAGTCTGCAGGAAATGCTGTCATCCACCTCAGCAGCAGGACGTCTGCACTTCTCGCCATACGCATTCGTATGAGTGGTGGATAATACAGAGAAGCAGGGCTGCGCTGCAGTACATGGGGGGGGGGGGGACTTCAGCTGCTGACCAATCCATGCCTAGGGTGACCTGACCAATGGTCCTGGTGTGCCCAGACAGGCTGGTTTTAGCACCAAAACCCTACATCCCAGGAAATGCCTCGGTTTCAGGCCACCAGTCCGTTCAGTCACCCCAGCCACCTAAACACTGAAGGCCACTGGCTAGAGCGCAATTACGTCTCAGATCCCAGCTTGTTTGATGGTCTTAGTCACAGCTGGAATCAAACTGTAGAAGATGACTTGATGTCCAAATCTGCGCATCACACAGAACTGTACGAAAAAGCTAACAGGACTCAAATTAAGGACACATGGTGCTTGAAGCGACTTGCACAAACTGGGGCCTCATGTTTCCTCCAAACCTAAGAGCTGACAACTGACCTACTTTACCTTTATTCTATTTTATTTATGTATGTATGTATGTATGTATGTTAAATGTTTGATTTATTTATTTGACAAAGAGAGAGCACAAGCAGGGGGAGTGGCAGGGAGGAGGAAAAGCAGACTCCCACTGAGCAGAGAGGCCGACATGGAGACCAATCCCTAGAACCCTGGGATCATGACCTGAGCCGAAAGCAGATGACCAACTGACTGGGCCACCCTTAAAATACCTCCCTTTCTTGTACTATCAGAATAATGGACTACTACCAGCTTTAAATACAAAACAATCATAATCACTACACACTATGGGTATGGTCCTTGGCCCTGGAATTTACTAGAAAGACTTCTATTCCAATCTTTGTCATAGGATGCTTTTTAAAAAATCAAACTCCTATACAGAAGCTATTTTCTTTACTCTTAGGTATTTTAGGAAAACTGAAACATTTAGAGGTAACATGTCAAGTCCTTCTGCAGAAAACTACTTATATTTGAATACTTTACACTAAAAGTGATAAGCAACATACCATCTTTCCCTTCCAGCTCTCAAATCCGATGCAGCTCTTATCCTAAGGCAATACTAGCTCATGATACAACCAAGAAAACCCACCAGTGGGGCCTTATCATTAAAGAGCTTGCATGCATGCTTTCTAGGCTGCCTCAGGCCCTCAGTGGCCACTACTGTGAGTTACAAAGGTTGTGGGACAGCAGTAGTTTTTACTGGGATTACTATGGAGAGCACACCCCTTCTTCTCTGGGCCTCCACTAGGTGAAATCTCCACAGCACTATGTGCCCCGGGTGTTGTTTCGAAAATTCCCTTCTCAGGGCATACCAGGCCCCTACCAGGCCTAAGTGTCAGGGAGTACTGGGGGGTGTGGTACCAGGCAATATTTATCTTTATCTGCTTTTGAAGTCAGTTTCTCATCGTTGAGATTGTGTGTTTTGTTCTTCTGTCCTGTCCTTTCTTTATCCCTGTCAACGCCATCTCTATCATCTCCTAGAACAGAGAGTCCATACGGTGCGCATCTTTCTGGGGGACCGAAGACACTTCTAGACAGCACACAAAGAATACACAGGGCTTTAAACTAGTTATGTGTCTGCTTAAATGCATTAAAAGAAAAAAAACCTTTTTTTTTTTTATAGTAGTGATATGGATGCTCTTTTCAAAATAAATTGATGTCAGTAAAAGCAATTCTACAAAAGGAGGCAGGAAAAATACCAAATATTGGAATTGTGGGTACAAGGATAGGGCCAAACATGTCAAGGTGATATTGAAAACCCACATTCTAGGAGGCTATGAGGTCCAAATTATAATTGGACTCCATGAGATAAGCTATGTAATGAGCTTTACACATACTATGGTGCTAGAAGTCCCTTCTCTTTCCAGACAAGCAGGAGCACTGTCATGGGTTTCATCCTCCTGATCCAGGGCTTCCCAAACCTTGCTGGGCACCAAGCACCTGACCTATCTTGTCAAAATGCAGACTCTGAGTTTATGGGGAGCAGCCCTATGGACACAGACCCTTTCTGAACAGCATGTCTCTTAATGACAAAGAAATATATAATAGAATAAAAACACTAATTTTTAGTATTAAAATTTAGTAAGCCATTCAAGAACAATTTAAAGGTAGGGGAAGAATTTTTCACTAATAATACTGGGAAAAACAAGGATATGAAAGATATAAAAATCCGAAAATGGAAATATATAAATTGTGGTTTATAAAAGATTTAATTTATTTAAGAGAGCGAGCCCGTGTGTGCACATAAGTGTGGGGGGGAGACAATCTCTAAGAGACACTATGCTGACTGTGGAACCTGACATGGGGCTCAATCCTAGGACCCCAAGATCATGACCTGAGCCGAAACCAAAGAGTCGGATGCTTAAGTGACTATGCCACTCAGGCATCCCTATAAACTGCTATTTTTGAAAACAGCTTTGAGTTATAAATCAGGAATCAAAGGAGGAGACGACTATTTCTGCCTCTCTTTAGAACCAGGTACATGTAAGTGTAGCACAGGATAAGAGGCCCAAAACATACAGTTATATTAATATCAAATACATTTACACTTACTACGAAGGTTTAAAGAAGTCATTAAATATAGGGGGAAAAAGATTTCTCCTAGTTCTAAAGATTAACTCATTTCATATGATTCTCAAAGGACAAAAGATCTGGTACTAGGAACAAAAAGTTAGGAAATGCGAGGCAGCATTAATTGTTTCTCCTCATGAAAATGTAGCTTCTCCTTATTTCCTCCAGCCCTATTCTTCAAAGACCTCCCTATGACCTAGATTTTAATGCCAAGTTATTGGCAGCTAAACAGACAGCAGAATGAGGACATTGCTCTCATTGCTGGATTTTTCTAACTGTGGGGAGAGTTTAAGGAAAAGCAGGAATTTAGAACTTGAGAGAGATTTGCAAATTTCATAATATTCTCAGGTTTCTCGAGTCATAAAGAAAGAGAAAGCCACACATCAAGCCAAGTTTTATAAACATGACGCACATTCCTGCTGACTCTGCTCCCCAGTGGATGCCCCCCCCCCCCCGCCCTCCCTGCCCCCCATCCCCCAGCCAGACAAGCAGTGTTTGCAAGTCTAAGGGGCTAAAAGTAGGGAGAAGGATTTGGATGCAACAGAGTACACAATTAACTATTTCCAGTCTGACCGCCTTGTAAAAGGGTAAAAATTGTGGTTCCTCACACCATCTCACCAGAAGATTCCACAGCAGTGTTTACCAGAACCTTCCGTGAGATGCATCTGCTTCCATCATCTGGGTGGAGCCACCAGCTAGTAGAGTCAGCTGGCAACAGTGCGGTTCTCCACAGCATAAGGACAGAAACAGGGTTCGCTCTGGGTATGTGCCTTCTTTGAGCACAGCCTGGTAAGAGATGCCTCGTCTCTGTTCCAGACCTCTATCTTCTAGTAAAGCAGTGCCAACAAGTGCTGTAGGAGCCCCAGATCCTAATCAGATGCAAGGTCCTCTGGCCCCTGACAGCGATCCAACCCCACTGTGCACACCACTTACCCTGGGGGTGGCTTCCATCTTGGAACAGAGCAGCCTGAAGACGAGACCCCAACAAGGGTCTCTCTGATCTTCCGGCCGTCACTAGGGGTGGGAATGGGCTGTAACTTTTCAGCAAGTTCTCTCCCGCTGTGACAGACCTACATGGGTTCGCCCTCCACACCACGGGTCACAGCCTCTTCTTATTAGAATGGGAGATGAGAGTCTGGCATTCATTGAACACCAGATGAATGAATGAAGTACATCAATGCACTCTGAGCAGGTGTTCACACTGTCAAGACTAAGGATAGCACCAATTCTTTTGATTCTCGAAAACCAGGATTTTAGCTGTGACAGGGGAGAAGGCATGGGGTTTGGATGATTTTTCAAAGCTACCACTTCGTACTTTAGTGAGCATTTCAATCGTTTCTTGTTTTACTGGGAATAATTTTGGTGAGTTTTCTCCCAGCAGACAGCGGAAGCGGATGGAGCGACTGCACGGAACACAGGGAGCGGAGTCCCTAATTCACTGCTCTTTAGTGTGAAAAAAGAGTGAACATCCGTGACAGGGCAGAGGCAAGCCAAAGGAATCTTCATACCCAGGGTGGGGCTCCCAGTGCAGGAAGGCGTGGTGCATTTATAAACAGGCGCTCTGGAAACAGCAACTGTCAACTCGTCTACGCAAACAAAAGTAGAAAGCTCTCTTTCTACCAGGCTCAGAAAGGTCAGGAAAGTTTCTGTGAGAACAGAGGTACAACTGATTTTAAGTACTTCTCAACCTGTAAGGAGTCTGCTGGAGGATAAATCTTCATTCATAGAGAGGAAGGGGGAGGGGAAGAACACTTTTTTTCTTTCAAAAGTCATCTTCCTACAGGAATAAAATAAGAAATAATACTTTGAAAACCTTTTTCTTTCTCACTTCCTGGACCAAATTCCTTGATTTCCAGCCTTCTTTGACAATGTATTGGTAAAAGCAACTCTCTTACATGTGCATTTTGTATTCATATGCTGTTTAGTATGGTACATATTATCTTCGACTTGACAGAAAGGAGAGAGAGGCTCCCGGAGGGGGCAGTGTCCTACTCTGCTCTGCATTCTTGCAAAGTTTCATCACAGGGCGATCCAAAGCCTTCCTGCAAGGTTTAGCAGAGGAGGGTACTGAAGGCTTACACTTCAGGAAGAGATAAACGGCACTTCCTTATTTTCTCTAAACTACAGCAAAATACCCACTAGGTAACCAACCTTCAGGTCAAGGGTGGAATTAAAAAAACAACAACAAAAGGGGAATAAAAGAATAATAAATTAGGTTTAGCGCACTCCACCTACAGAGGCAGGAAAGATAAAACTGGAAGATTCAAGACTGAAAACTAAAGCTTTTTATTTAGTTTTGTTAAGTAAAATAATCACAACACCCCACACTCCCCTAATGTTTCGGTTAACTGAGGTTTTGCTGAATGAAGAAAAAGAAATTTCATTGAAAGGACGGATACTAACTTTTGGTAAAATGATTAAATTCTCTAAGTGTTAGCTGGAAAGTTGCAAATGAGAGCGTGAAGGAGAAAAAGACCATTGATTGCAGAACTGCTTCTGTGTATTTTAACTTCACGTATTTATATAAGTTACAGCATTATAATTGTTACTTCACTTCCATTTTTTTTCAGTCAAGTGCATTTGCTTGCACTTAATTATATCATGCCAACTTAGTAATGTGGATCTTCATTTGAGCTTTAAATTGGCTCTTCAGCCATATTTTCATGCTTGATTAAAAGCCTTGGAAGTATACTGAATATTAAAATGCATCAAAGATGATTCTGCATCATTTATAAAATTAATCATATTCTCCAGTACCAGAAAACTATTCATATTTCAATATAATTAATATTTCATACAATTAATAGGAGAATTTTATACCAATGCGATCATGCAATAGTTTAGGGTAAGGGGTTGATGAATGCGGTGAGAGCACCAAATAACATCAGGAGTCAATTTAGGTTTTTGATTAATGAAGTTCTTGTTGCTCAGTTATTACCGTATTCAGACACTTGGTTACCCAGTTATCCCGCCGGAATGTAAATGTTACTTCCTTAAAGCCACTCAGACCTCACTTTCCACCGTACACAGTGGTAAGCACTTCAGGCGCTCAGTCCTACCCATGGCAACTCAGCTCCAAGGGCCTCCGAGTGACCCCTGTGTCTTGTATCAACATTTTTGGCAGGAGCCTCAGCGGCCGATGTGTAAGGATGATCTAATTTTTGCAAGCGTGTCGTTACCAACCTTCAGATATACAACTCGGGCCAAGTTTTCCCCCTTGTGACTATTTTCCAAGCCCGTGGAAGAAAAGAGCAAGACAGAGAGGGAACCTTGCCTTGTTATTTCCTACTGGCTCAACCAATCGTTGGGAGAACAAACCACTCCCTGCCTGGAAGTCCCCGGACCCCTTTTTGTTACCACCCCGTCCCATCTCCACAGCACCAGTGCTGGACCTTGATAAGCCCCTGGATTCATGCCTAGCTGCCTGTGGCCCAGAAGCATCCCGAGGGGCCAGGCTCACAGAGGGGCTGGCTTTGCACGACATTGTTGAAAAAGGCAAGAAGATTCCCTCCCAGCCAGACTCCTCCAAGTGCAAAGGAATGCCAACCTCAAGGCCACGTTCTCTTTCACTAGCTTCTCCTCAACCATCTCACCCCAGGATCAGCTCAGTGTAGCTGCTGTCATCGGTTTTTAGGCAAATCATTTTATTCTGAATACGTTTTTAGATGCAGGACTGAGGTTTCTGTTTGTTTGTTTGTTTTTTAGGTTTCATCTTTTACTTCATCAGCTCCATGAAGGAGATGCTGAACATTACAGGAGACAAAACGGGTATTTTTTCTTCCAGTATTAAAAAGAAAAAGACATTCATGAACATTTTGAAGAAAATCTTCTACTGGGTGCCTGGGTGGCTCAGTCAGTTAAGCATCTGCCTTCCCTTGGCAGAGGTCATGATCCCGGAGTCCTGGGATCTAGAGAGCCTGCTTTTCCCTCCCCTGCTCCCCCTGCCTGTGCTCTCTCTCTGTGTGTGTCAAATAAATAAATAAAATTTTAAAAAGAAAAAAGAAATTCTTCTACTATGATCAGGGTGGTGATCTTGAGTAAAAAACACCTCATAGGATTACGTTCTTGGTGCAGATTCCTTGTAAAAGTACATCTGAAAGCTGTTTCTTAACCACGATAAACACTGAGTAAAGGATTTTTTTTTTTTTAGATGTCCCCAGATGCACATTAATTTTTAAAAATCAGTCTAGCCAGACTTTTTTGGGCCCAAACCAATAATCCTGCTGGTGGCTGAGGAGTGTTTGTAAACCTCCTTCCGTCATGACTGGATTCACCTGTGAGCCAAGTTCTGTGCTGATCAGATCTTGGGGGGCGTGGAGTATGGGGCCTGAGGAGACGTGGGCCCTGCTCATTAAGAGGATGTACAGTTGCTAGAAGGGTTTTCACCCCACTTACTGACCGAGGCTTTGAGAAGAGTCTTTCACTAAATGCCTGTCAAGTGAAGAGTAACTTGAAAGAGTAAGACAGCACACAGTCGTGTTACTGGCACTGGGAATAAAGGAGAAGAGGAGCTCAATTTTGGAAAACTTACCACTGACACGGGGTCCATGGCCTCTTGCTTGACAGGGACTGGGTCAAACATGAGCATTCTTTGAGTTCAGCTTTCTAGGGTGCTCTGGTGTTTGGCCTAGAAACAAAACAAAGGGTCCAAATAAATCCCAAGGTTATTTTAAATATAAACCAGTAAAAACAAAACATAATAATCCTCAAACCCCTTCTCAGCTCCCTCCTCTCCTCTGGCCCCGGAATGGCTGGAATTTATTTTCCTTACCTATGAAAGATGCCATTTGATAGAATTAAAACCAGACTCTGTGGTCCTAAGTTGATGAGAGCCAACTGGCATTTCTAACTCAAATACATAAACCCTAACATTTCTGGAACAATAAGTACAGCCCCTTCTGAGCAGCCAAGCTTGCTTCAGATTGCTGTGCGATTCACCAGAAGTTCATATGATATATGAGTGTTGAACATTTTTCCTTATGTTCCTTACAGAAAAAAATCAAGAAAAAAGCAAGACAGGCAAAAAGAAAACCTAGAACCAACCACCATTCATATCTTTGTTTTTATCCTTCCAAACTCTTTTAAAATGGATTATGGCACACACACTATTTAGTACACATAATTTCACCTGACAACTGATTGTGAAATGTTTCTTTTTTTCAGCAAGTATGGTTCCATACCATCGAATCCAGTGTGCCACTGTGCGAACAGATCAGTTTACTTAAAGTTTCCCTTTTTACAGGGCACTGAGGTTGCTTCTAAATTTTCACCACTATGAATGGTAGTGAGCATCTTTGTACTTAGGTCCTCCTGCATATCCATAATTCATCATTAGAGTCAATCTTAGGTAGGGGAATTCTTGGGTGAGAAGCACTGTATGTTTTCCAAAACAGCTGACCTATCATCCAGCAAAAATGCTCTACTATTTCCATGAATAAAATAGAACCCATTTCTCAACATGTCCACCTGCAATGTGTATTACCACTTTATTAAAAAACAAAATCAAACTTGTTCATTAGTTTCAAAATGGCAAATGATTTTTATTCTAAATCTAACTACTGAAGTTGAGTTTTTTCCATCTTTATTTACCATTTGCATGCCCCCTTAAGAGTAATGCCTATATTAGGGTCTTTCACCTCTCCCCGGAGGCTGTCCATTGTTTTCTAAGCACTTTTTATATATGAAGACTATTATTTTGTATTCACTCCAATTCTTCATTAGGAAGTAAGCTAATATTCACCCTAATGTAAAGAAAATGTCCATCTTAATCCTGTTTGGCCTTTCTCTTCTTCTGTAGTGACGCTCATGCTATCCTTCCCTTTCCTTCAGAGTTCTGGACAAGTTCACTTCTGGCACTTATCTACATCAAGCCAACTGCTTCCCCACAGGACAGAAAATATTCTGTCAATCAGCTGCATTTCAAAGGCTGTGGAATCACTGCCCAGCTACTACCCAGATATTCAATAACCAGCTTTAGGCACCTACGATCCAAATTTGGCTTAAGGGTTTTAGAGTTTTGGTTGAAGGCAAGGTCTTCTCTGGACTACTCTGGTTTGGAGGGGAAAGTGAGCAAGTTTCCAGACTGCCTGCTACCTGAAAAAGCTGCAGAGGTCTCTGGTTCTAGGTTACTTGCTGTATTTCAGTATGAAAACTACCCCAGCCCCACCTCCAGGACCGTAGTCCTGTGGTTTGCTTTATCCACCCTCTAAGAAAGCTTCACGTACAATTACAAAAATAGTACTGTGTCGTTCTTGTGCTCCCTTGCTCCATTGAAGAAAGACTGTTCTGGGTCTCATGACAACACGTGAGTACTGTCATTAACTCAACATAAGGCTCTGACTTCGAATTTTATTTCCCTACATCACAGTATGTATTATATCTGTGAATACAATTTGATACCAGGCTGCTCCAATCAATGGTGCTAATACCCTCTTATGTATGCCAGCAGAAACAAACCCCAACAGCCAGTGAAAAATGGATGATTTCATAATGAAGGATGAAAACCCCTTTTGTGTCTTAGGATCTATTATTAACCAGTTCCCAGCCTAGCAGCTGCAGAGATGGGTATGGTTCTAAGAATTGCTGTCCAGTGCCTCCTAGTAGACTGTAAACAAAAGATGGGCAATCTCCCGCTTACAGCACTGAGGTCAGGTAATTCAGTAACTCTGACCCTTGGCTGGCCACCCCTCCCCAAGCCTTTTAAATTGAATTTACTCTTACAGGTTCACCCACTCTCCCGGAGGGTATCTTGATGCAAATCCTTCCAAATAAAAGCTGTCCCATTCTCAGGTGCTACATGAAAGAGCCCTGATCTGAGACTCAAGCAGGCAATCTATGAAATTTAAAGCAAAGCAAAACTCTTTGCCCTGTAAATAGTTTAAGTCCACAAACACATAAACAATTTTTGGATATATATACTGTATTCACAGCACTGAATTTGTCCGTTTCAGAGTCTGGAGCTAGGTCAGGTATTTGCCTCTTTGCTAACATACCTAGCCTTAGAGGTCAGTCCCCTCTACCCTTTAAAAAACTCACCTGGGTGGCTCAGCTGGTTAAGCATCTGCCTCCCGTTCAGGTCATGATCCTGGAGTCCTGGGATGGAGTCCCTCACTGGGCTCCCTGCTGGGTGAGAAGCCTGCTTCTCCCTCTGCCTGCCGCTCTCCCTACCATGCATGCTGGCAC
>PITA01003631.1:82082-94033 GCA_004023965.1 Spilogale gracilis
TGGGGCGCCTGGGTGGCTCAGTGGGTTAAGCCTCTGCCTTCAGCTCAGGTCATGATCTCAGGGTCCTGGGATCAAGGCCGGCATTGGGAATCTCTGCTCAGCAGGGAGCCTGCTTCGTCCTCTGTCAAATAAATAAATACAATCTTAAAAAAAAAAAAAAAAAAAAAAGACCGCACATTGAAATTAGGATGGGCTCTGGTTCAAATTTTAACTCCACCATTTAGCTCATAAAGCCTTTAACGACTTTTCCTAATGCCCACAGCAGTAACTTATAAATTAATTTAGAAAAGAATGACACATTAATCTACTACATCTCTTCTCATTTTAAGACATTTAAGTCACTTGCATTCTTTAATTTTTACATTTTCTCTAAATCTAAGGATACAAATGCTTCACAGGACTTGAAATCCTATGAGAAAAAAGTAAAGTCTAATAGGGAGCATCTACCCTAATAAAAACTTGATTTATTTGTATTAAAAGAATACCTGTAAAGGTATATTTAGGGTGCCTGGGTGGCTCAGGGAGTTAAAGCCTCTGCCTTCAGCTCAGGTCATGACCTCAGGGTCCTGGGATCGAGGCCCACATCAGGCTCTCAGCTCAGTAGGGAAGCCTGCTTCTTCCTCTCTCTCTGCCTGCCTCTCTGCCTAGTTGTGATCTCTGTCAAATAAATAAATATAATCTTAAAAAAAAAAAAAGGTGTGTTTATGCATTCACAATGGTACCTCAAGAGTAAATCAATCACTGGTGGAGGGCTATTTCTCCTTATAAAAGTATTTCAGTTAGTACGTGAAAAAGGAGTGGTAGAATTAGAATATCTCATTTCGATACTCCCAAAGGCATCGCTAGACAATTAATGACTGAGCAAAAGTATCGCTATGAACAGAACCAAACTCACTCATGGTCCGTTTGCATATTGAACAGTACTCTTGTTCCCAGTTTGGTCGCTTCTAATATGACCGATCATGCTTTCAGTGGTCGTCACGGGATATGGAACAGGAGAAGGTGAAGGACATGCAAGGAAAACTACACACCCTCAGCTGTTATTAAGACAGCTCTTGGGCACCTGGGTGGCTCAGTGGGTTAAGCTTCTGCTTTCAGCTCAGGCCATGATCTCAAGGTCCTAGGATCGAGGCCCACATCGGGCTCTCTGCTTAGCAGGGAGCCTGCTTCCTCCTCTCTCTCTGCCTACTTGTGATCCCTCTGTCAAATAAATAAACAAACAAACAAACAAACAAACAAATAAATAAATAAATTTAAAAAAAATACAGCTTTTTTCAGGGGGATAGCTTCACGCACATCTTTGTGCCAATTTTTAAAAGTATTAATTCTATAATTAAAATGTTCAATAAAAACGAGGTAGAGAAGCTAAGCTAGAAAGAAACCAAGTTTAGGAAGAGACTCGAACACATTAACACAAATCAGGCATCTGTTTATTTATCTGCAGAAAAAAAAATTACTCTTTAAGTACTGTGCCTATCTCTGAAGAGACCACTTTGCTACTGGTATTGACCTAGTGTTTGGGTTTTGGTCTAGAATGGAAGAGTGCGTGCAATGTCTCCAGGGTGCCTTCCATACAAGTGAGAAGTAACTTATGTACTGGAAGAGTTAGGACGGAGTGGCTTTTGCTACATATGGGCCACTCTGGCTCTGGGGCTGCAGCCATCCTTTGAAAACAATGCTCAAAACGCTGTAGGAAATCCATTACACAACTCTGACCACAGTCTTACATAAAACCAGTAGGTGGCGCACTACAACAGGTATTAGAGGCTAAGGACACTGGGCAGTAAATTTGAATTTGCCAACCTCATCTTAAACCGAGTGAGCTTTAAGCAGGTCCAGGAATTCTGTTAACCACTTTATGTGGGTATCACAGAAGTGAGGAGGCCCCAAATGTGGTTCTATTTTTTTCAAACAACTATTTTCCAATTATTAATACATTTCTATCTCAGCTGTATTGAACTTGCCAGAATAATTTTTCCATAACGGGAACAAATGTCATCTTCTCCAACTGTGTTATTTTGCTGGGAAGGGCGATATGACTGAATTTTTCCTCCAAAAGGAAGAAACACGTTTCCCTTCACTTTTGACTTTTCAGAAGTCAAAATACGGGTTTCATATATATATGTATATATATTTTTTTTGCCAAAATACAAAAAATGTGTGATTTATGCATTTAAAAGCTTTGGTGAATCATTTACATTAAGCTTCAGAAGCAATATAGTTCCACGTCACAATCACATCCAGTCCACTGTGAGGCCTGCTCCACAGTCGCTTTAGGAGGGTACAAATGAGCTGCAGAGCTCAGAAATAATCACAGCCCTTAAGGTAAGAGGCGATGACGTCACCAAACCTCCTTTGAAAGTAGACTGTCCTGAAGCGAGAGCAAGTTTTATTACAGAAACAATCTTATAAATGACTGTCCCTTCCTCAGAAGCATGACAGACACAAGAAGAGAGAGAAAATGTGTGTGTCTGAAGCAAAGTTTCTTGCAATACAGTAGGGTTTGCTTCCGCTGCTCTTTCCCTTCCTGGGCACTTTCCATCTCCCTCCTCAGATCCTCAAGGGGTCCCTGCCTTATCCTTCCCCAACCCATCTGAAAGCTGAGACTCCAAGTTACATGCCTCCATCTGAGCAATCTGTCTCCCAGCCGACCTCAGCAATGTGCAAGGAGAAAAACAGTGCGACCAGAGCAAGACGGCAGCTGTGAGCACCCTTAATTTTCCCAAGGGTTTAGGTGTTAAAAGAGGAAGTGCACTGCCTTCCCCCACACTTCACTCCCCAAAGGAACCGCAGAGGGAAAAGAGAAAAACTTAAAAAAAAAAAAAAAAAAGTGTGTGTGTGTGTGTGAGAGAGAGAGAGAGAGAGAGAGAGAGAGAGAGAGAGAGAATTCTTGGGTCAGGGGAAGGAGAGAGAGAGAGAGAGAGAATGAGAATTCTTGGGTCAGGGGAAGGACCAGGGCAGGCAAGCAGGCCACAATCCTGCAACTGAACTGCCTTTCAAAAGAAAACACTTTTCTCTACTTCTGTAGCCAAACTCTGTAAGAGCTTCCGAGGAGTCAACGATTTCGCTCGTGGCAGCTGGCCTGGCAAGAAATCCAGGGGGCCAAGGCAACAGATGTGGGAAAAAGCATGTTTAGGGTGGGGACTCCTTTCAGAACAGCCAGATGCTGGCCCCTACCTGGAAGCGTGCCCCAGTTTTCCCATCACAGAATGACTGGAATGATTTTTACCTACCTTCGTCTCCTAGTGTTGGTTTGAGAAGAAAAAATGCCATGGAGTAGTTCTAAATCTTTGCCCCTCACAAATTAGATTAGCCATTTTGCACAAAAATGTTTTGTAAATGGGAAAGAGGTTAATTATTTAGTTTTAGGTTAAATATAATGATCCGGCGAGCAAACAATCCGCCCTCTCTCCTCGCTCTGCTAACAAGCCACCCAATTTTACTTTCTGCCTCCACCCATCTGCTCCACCCTGTGGAGAGTTGCCAAGGCAAGTCCAACTTGTCCAAACAGGACATGGCTTCAGATAAGATTCTGCCCACACCCTGTACTTCGGAAGAGACCAAGTGAGGCAATTGATTTTGCATGTAAATAGGGACAGGTGCAAAGGTAACAACCAAGCGAAATCCCAACACAGTTACAGACCGAGAGGGCCCCCCCACCCCCTCCTCAGCTGGGGTGGGGGGTGGGGAAACCCACACCCCTACCCTTCCGGTAAACTCTCAAGTCCAAAGCCACCGGGCTAGTAGCATTCCACACCTTTCTTAAAGAAATTTTTTGCAAATGCAAGTCACATCGCCTCCTAGGGTTACACACTTGTTTTCCTTCTTTAGGCTCTCTGACCATTTGGTGTTTTAGTTTTAAGGGCCAGCGACCCAAGATCAACTGGAAAAAAAAAAAAACCCACGCCCATACTGTGTCATGATCCTGCTGTGTGCATATCCTACCAGGCAGGCCACAGCCCTCGGGATGCTCTTCTGTGAAGCGTTATATAATCCAACCCAGAAGGGCTGCGTGAGGCCACGAGGCCTCTCCTCTGCCTCAGAGGCAGCAGCGCCAGGGCCCTATCACAGGGGACCCACCCCGCTCTACCCCAAGGGGCCTCCACCCATGGGGCCCCACCCTGGAGGGAGTGGGAGGCAGGGAGGGACCGACCAACTGGCTCTGGTCAGCAGCCAGTTCCTGGAAATTCCAGCCTGAGCAGGGATGGCTGGAACCTTAAAAATAACCAGAAAGCATGGTCAGAGTGGTGGTCACTCCCCAGGCTCCTGAGGCAAGCTTACCTCCCAGGGCCACCCGACCTCCGGGTATGAAACCATGAGCTAACACTGCCCCCCTCCGTTCAAAAGTACATGAAAGGGAAAGGAGGAAAAAGCATTTTGAGCCCCTGCTAATAAATTCGACTTGTCCCCAATCCAAATCCTCCTTCTCCTTGCTCGTGCCTCATAAAGCCTGCCTGCCTGCCGCCCCCACCTCCCCATTTGCCTTATTTCCTGGTCATTGACCATGGAAACCTAGAGGTCACCTCATACTTTTGTTTCCATTCCTGCTATTGCCACTGGGGGCCAGGCCCTCAATGCCTCCCCGGCTGTGTGACTTGGTTTTTCCCTCCGCTGGTTGCCCCAACGGACGGTGTCACTTGGTCCCTCCAATTCATCCTGACCCCTGGCCACTGGCATGTCTCAGAAAGCCCTCTTCTCCCGTCTTGCTCAAGCTCACATGCCTTCCTCCAAAGGGATCCTCAGGGCTTGCAGAGTGGGTTCAGGCACCCATGCTCCACACCCCATCTCTAACCAACTGCTCCCTGCTCCAAGGGCCCTTCACAGCGGCTGCCCTGTTCCCCCTACCCCCACGCCTTTGTTCATTTTTGGCCCTGATGCTGGGCAACCGGCTGGAATGCCCCATCCCCTTCCGGCTTATCTAAATCCTCCTAATTCTTCAAAGACCAGCTCAAGGCCCTCTCCACCCCGTGCAGCCAGCTGACTGGGCCCCAGTTGATCTGAGGCCACCCTTCTTACCTATGTGGGCGGGGCCTTGTAGAGGGTTTGTCTCAGACCACCATAGGGGCTGGGAGCACCTGGAGCACCCCGAGGACGGGAGTGCCTTCCATTTCCTTAGGGGAGCAGAGATGGCCCCTCCAGGCATCCCCAAGGAGGTCAGCCTTGCTTACTGGGTATTTTCTGGCAGGCAGCAGGAGGGGCTCTAAGAGCACACAGCCCATTCCTAAGACCTTGAGTCTCTCCTTTTCCTTTTCTGCCTTTGAAGACACTTGAAATCTCCCCTAAATAAGTAATAGGACTGTGGCAGTCACTGAATGCCCACCAGGTGGGTGGATACTACTTTCCTATTCCACAGGAGAACAATGGAACAGAGAGGTAAAGCAATCTACCCAAGATCACAGAGCTGGCTGTTAATTTGGGCAGCTGGGTTTTTGAACCCAAAGTAGCTGGACTTCAAAACTGGCGGACCTGGTACCCTGCTCTACTCCCTTTGCCAGGCAGAGGACATTACGCCACAACCGGCAACAGTGGGCGGGCGTTTCTGCGAACACATCTGTCCACAGGGGACGTGGAAGGCAGTGACAGAGTATTAACAGTGGTGGCAATTGCATCTCCTCCCAACTGGCCCTGCTGCCTACCCGGTCTGAGTGAGCAGGCTTGCACGCGAGGTCAAAAGACACACTCTGAAGGCCCCAAATTAGACTAGTAGTCTTCCTAGCCAATGCACCTGCAACGGGTCCATAAAACTGCTCAGAAAAAACCCCGGCAGCTCTATCCAAGTAAATACGGAAATCCTCCTAATAACTGTACAAAGGTGGAGGGGTCAGGTCCTCATCCCCATTTTAGAAATGAGGAAATGGAGGAACAGAGGTGAAATGACTTGCCCAAATTCGCAGAGCTGGTCGGAGCCCTAGCCAAGAACAGAACCCCCCAGTGCTCCTTATGTTTGGTGCCCTGGCCAAGTCCTCTCAAACTGGGACGGCTCCCCTGGTACAGAGGGTATGGGATGGGTACAGTGCCTGCTGGCCCGTGTTAGGTAGTACCCTGGGGAGGTTCCAGAGGGTAATTAAGATTTCCAAATGCCTTTTCAGGTTGGATCACTCAGGACCTACTCCATCCTGTGGCATAACTAGTAATAATGACCGCATATAATTTGAGATTAGCTCTAATGAGTAGGTGCTCAATAAATACTTGGGAGATGAATAAATGGACGTCAAACCACCCTTCTTACACGTGAGGATAAGAAGCAGGGCAGAGGCCTCACAATGATTATGCAGCAGGTGTCACACAAGGAAACCCTGCCCAGAGGCCAGTGAAGCTAGGCGGAAAAGCATCTCCTAAAACCTAAAACGCAAAGGAAATGCGAACACTTTGGGAGACTCGGGGGACAGAAAAACTCCCTTGTTTGGAGAATTGAGTGGAACAGGAACCTGAACTTGCAAAGGAAAGAAGTTTTGGGGTGCAAAGCTTTGGAAGGTATCAGGGTAGAAAAGCGCAAGGAGCGATAAAAGAATGGATTTCAGTGACTGGACTCAAGCACGGTAGTTAGTAGACAGAAGGTGTATAGGCCAGAGCAGAAAAAACCCCACAGTTCATTCACAAGTCGCTCTCCAGGGTAGAATGAACTGACCTCAATGTCCACTTGGTCTCTTCTGTCTAGATTTGGCGAAACTCCACTGATCCGGGCTGAGACTAGCCCCAGGCCATCCCTGGAGATCCCCAGGCCTGCCAGAGATAGGCAGCCTCCCCAAGCAGGTCCCAGGCTATGCTGGGCTCTCTTCAGTATCCTCTAGTCAGGGGGCTGCCTCGGCAAGCACCCCCTTCCTAAAAGTCAGGGTAGGGGCTAGACCCAGGTTTGTTCAGAATGCATGGGATGAAGGGCCACTGAAATTGCTGCATTTGGTCCCCAGCTCCTTAAGAACTGGATGGAGGCAGCGATAATGTATTCAGCCTGCCAACACAATGGAGTGAGTTTTCACAAAGCTCCAGGAACCTGTTTTGCTAGAAAATGAACCTGACTACTAAAAACCCTGATGAGGGATACAAAATATAGTAATTTTAATTTTTTTTAATGCTTCCTTGAACTATGGTGACATTCTAGAAAAAGCATAGAGCCAATTAAAAGTATTTTTGCTTTGGGAGAAAACAGCCCTACTTCTGGTGCAGAACTGTGTCGTATATGCAGCACTGTCTTTTTTTCATTACTACTAATTTCAGGGAGGGAAGGAGAGTTTGGGGGGGGGCCGGGGGACGCAGGGCTAACTCCTTTAGACAATGCTCTCCCTTATCAGGGCAGACTGCTGTCTGGTTTCCTGTCTCAAGCTCCAGCATTGCTGCTTCAGAGGAGAACCAGGGTCCGAGAGGGACAGATGAGGCTTGAAAATGAGAATACCCAAAACCACCACAGCCCTCTGGCAACTCACTCAGATAAATTTTGACTAGAACATTACACATTAGCAAATCAGATATCAATTGCTTTATGAATCTAGGGATTTTTTTTAAAAAAGCTAGAACCAATGAATATGAAGCATTTCAGAAAGAAACCCAATTCCCAGAATAATGTAATTCCTAGTCTTTCAAGGATGAGGTTGCTTATATTTTTTTATTTTTTCTTAAACACAACTGGTGTAAAAAAAAAAACATGTAAGAAATACCACCTAAGAAAGCTTTTCATTGTAGCAAAACTGTTGACTTGGAAATAGTAAGACAAGTACCTAAAGCTGGGGTGGGGGTGGGATTAAATTAGCAATGATGATTTGCATGATCAAGAGATGAAACTATTATTCCCATTTTTTTCCTTTTGTCATTTGGTAATTATCAGACTGGTATAATTTTTCCAAATTGTTCAGCTTAGCTTCTAAAGGTTTGAAAAAAAAATTTTTTTTTTCCTGATAAAATACATCAGACCCTAATCATGTCTATTAGTCAACCATCTCCTTCTTCTCCAAAATGGGGAGGAAAGAATAACTTGGGAGTAAGCTAAACAAAGATTCTGTCTACAAAAGCTAGTTGGACTGTTAACAGCTTTGGAACTAAAAAAAAGTTGTTTCGACTTGGGTTACTTACAAATTGTAGTTTAAAGGTCCCCTGTGCTATAAGTCAGCTTAGTTGAAAGAACAATCTTATCAAAAGCTTCTAAAACGCCCACCTTTTTTCAAGGAAGGTTATCAGTAACCTTCTATTTGATTCTAGTAGTTTTCTAATTATCATATTATATATTTCCCTTAATCCATAAAGAAAGAAAGTGATGTAATGTGAAGTTAAAAACCAAAATACTATCATCAATATTAGGGAGGACAGGATCTGATGTGATGCCTTGGCAACTCTGAATTAATTCCATCAGAGAATACTGAAGATAATTCCTTTAGATTTTAAGGAAAATCCAAAAATAAGTTTAAAAAGAAACGTGCCAGGAGTTTTCTTATCCAACTTGTTTATTTAAAACTTAGTTTCTAAAGAACCAAGAGAAAAAGTTAGTAGGTTTTAAATGGCTAACCTAGAAATGATGTTAGCCCAAAACTGACAGAATATACCAAAAGGAAAAAAAAAAAAAAAGATGGGCATTATGAAAAAGTTAGTGTTGTAAGACAATAAAAAACAAGAGAAGTCTTCTGTTTTCAAAATATAAGATTAAATTAAAATTTTCCAGACTGTCATTAAAATGAATTTCTTATTTCTAGTTCTCCTTTTCTTGGGGCTTTTTATCCTTAAAACAGGTCTGATATCAGAGGTAGAATACATCTTGGATCCTTAGGAAAATTATCCTAGCAGTCACATCTTTGTCTTTCGAAGAATGACCCTGGGGTTGATGTCCTCAAATATATCTTAGTTTTTGGCTTCAATACCTTCCCTAAAGATTTCTTTCTTAAAAACCTGTGCAAGATTTTTCCAATCAGCCCAACTGGCCCGGACTGCTTCAACTCTCCATCCAGTGGGGGACTCCTGTCCCGGAGTTCCAGAGCTACTTGGGAACAAGGGTGGGCCCAGGGTGGGCCCAGGATGGGCCACAGCCTGCAGATAATGCCCGGTCCTGGTAACTCTAAGCTGGCAGTCCACGTCCCCTCCAAAACTTGACAGCTTTGGGGGCCAAATGCCTATATCTAAACAAACACCCTGCCCACCTCAAAACAAAAATGGAAAACCAACAAATGCGACCTTCTTTAGCCTTCTAGCCAAACTGCAAACCCATTTCTCAAAGTCACACTCTGACAATGATGAGTTTAAAAAGGTACAAGTATTTATTCACTCATAGAAACACACTGGAGCAAAGGGTATATGTAAAAAGGTTAACTGACTCCTCGTTATGACATAACACAGGCCTCTTAGGCAATCGCCAAGTGTGTAGAGACATGATAACTCCCTGGGTGGGGATCGGGAGTTGAGGGGCAGGGACCACGGCCTGGTCCGAGCTACTGATCTACCAGAAAACAGCCTGAAACAGGAAAGAGCACACATATGCCACTTGGAATGTATGACGCAAACCCCAGCCTTGAAACAAAGAACAGGAAACAGCTCTGCAGGCTGTGCTGGAGAGCCAGCAGAGAAACACTGAGCCGGCCCTCCCTGACCCTATATTCATGAGCAGCTGGAGTTTTTTAAGACAACAGGGGGGTGGAGGTGTTTGTTCTACGGGTGTGAATAATAACACCAGCTTTATACAGGAGACCTGCCCTATTTACAAATAGAAGCTTCCACATACAATAAACATCATACGTGTGCCTGAGTATGATATGTGACTTTACCCTACACGGGCAGCAGAGACCTCCTTAATTAACACCAGCCTCCTTTCCCGTTTCTTTTGTCTCTTTCTCCCCTATCCCAATGGCTAGTCTCTAGCCAGGATCAGATTCGGGGTTAGGCTGATGATTATTGCTCAACCTCAGCATCACGAGGAGAATACAAAGTGAGCACTGGTAGAATGCAGAGGGACAACTGGGTCAGCCCATATAACCAACAACTGGACTAGTCCCCTATGTCCCCTCGCTACACAGAACTACACTCCTAGACACAGTGTGTCACCCCCCCAAATTTCACCATCTTTTTCAACTGCATAGTTAGAAACCTATCTGCACCCAGCTGCACATCTGTTCTCCCTCTACACACATCTAAAGAAATTCACCTTTGGAGAATGTGATTTCATTTAACCCCAAAGTGTCATACAATCTGGAGACCAGAGTATCAATCTTTATAAGCTATCCGAAAATGTCTATTTTCCCTTAGGTATATTTAAGGTAGTAAAAGCCATTCATAGTCTTTCCCGCATTATGTCTCTGTATTTTGTTAGGGAGGACTGTTCAACTCAGGTTTCCATGAACAATTTGTGTGTAGACAAAACTACAGGTAAAAAAAAAAAAAAAAAAAAGCAGCATTACTGTGCCCATAGCAACCAGAAGATTGGGTTTTAATTTAGAAACTTTGCAGTGAAAAAAACAATAGCATGTTTTATATCTGACAAGATTTTGTAGTCTTAGCAGCTACTTTTCTTTGTTGTTCTCACACTAAGATTTTTATACTTGCATTCTCCCTCATGAAAGCCAAATGTTCCTTAAAGTGTATCTTTACTAAACTTACAACAGTACATGGTGCTTTTTTCTTCTAATACTTTGGCTGCAAACCCCATTGACTGCAGAACTGGAGACAGTTTCTCTAAGAGAGTTGAAATTCATCAAACATCTCATTTCAGGTTTCTGTTAAGGAGCTAAGGTCAACATACTCCATGTTTTGAGCCAGAAGAAACTCATCTGTCCATTCTTTCTTTAAAAAACACTAACTCCCAACATTTTGGAGATGTTAATGTTATCAGATTGTTTTTTTCCCTAAAAGTAAGTCTTCCCTCCGGTTAGCCAGACTATCATCCAGATGGATTTCTTATAAAAATGCTGTTCAAATCCACACAGAAAGCACTAAAAAAATAATAATAAAAAAAAAAGGTACAAAATTGTTCAGTGGAAAAACCTGTAATGAACAACTGCCTGTTCTCCTACTCGATTTTGCCAATAATTATATACTAAATGTAAACGAAGTCAGAACACCAGTACAGACTTCTCCCCAAATACCACACTCTTGTGAGAATAGAACCAATATATTTAAAGTATCTTGGGTGGTATTAGTAAAAAAATACATTCTGAGCTAGTAAAAAAATTCAGCGCAAAATGTTTATTTTAGTGCAATACAAGAAGGTGACCAATTTCCAATTTCCATTTCATCTGACTTATTAAAAATAAGTCCAGTTCACACAGGTTCTCCATCTATTATTATTGCATATTGCTGTAAAATGTAAAACAGAAGATTCTCCCTGATATCTGCCAAAGAAGTGAATACGACAATTCCAAGTATTATCTGCCATGTCCAAGAAAACCACTCTGAAATGTTAGGTAAGTCCCAAGGGTCCAGGTTCAAGGATCAGTCCCTCGGTCCCCACACGGCTGGAGTCCCTAACGCTGCAGGCAGTTGCCGAAGGCACTCTCCGCCTCCAGCCTCGCTGCAATTCTTGCTCCAGGCACTGCGGCAGGTTCTCCGTGTGCCCCCGAGGAGGACTCTCCAAACCCGGCCAGCTCTTTTCTCCTGACCCTGAGGATCCAGACGCCCCGGCAGCTCCTGGGCTCCAGGAGCGAGAATGGGATGCTGCCTTCAGTCCCAACGGCCCCAAGTTTCTTCCCAGAGGGCCCGGGAGGCTGCTCCAAGTTTGCTCCGGCGGGCGAGCGGTCGCGCGCCCCGTCCGAAGAGGGGGGCGGCGGGGGGCGGAGAGGGGAGGGCGCGGGGGGTGGGGGACCCGGAGGGGGAGGAGCAGGAGTGCGCGGCCTCCTCGCTACCTTTCTCCAAACAACGTTGCCACACGCGGAGAGCACTGAGATTTCTGGGGCTTTGGAGGGAATTGCGAGCGGGCGGGCGGGCGGCAGCCGGGGGACCACACAGGTGAGCCCCCGCCCGCGCCCTGGCCGGGGCCGCGGCGG
>PITA01003631.1:94133-136597 GCA_004023965.1 Spilogale gracilis
CATTCACTGCGTGTCCCCCCCCCCCCAGCAAAAAAAAATGAGACCGGACGAGTCAGAAAGGGCGACAAGCAGGAGTCTGGCGAGGGAATAGTGAGGGAGAGGGGACTTACTTTTCGAGGCGCGGTGCTCAGCGCTGCAGACGAGAAATAAAGGCCCGGATCCGAGCCGCCTTGAACCTCGCGAATGCAGTAATGTCAGCGCGCCAGCCCGGGCGGCGGTGGCGGTGGCGGCCGCAGGGCACGGGGACAGGAACGGGGACTGGCGCGCGTGCGGCGGGCGCTCGCGTTGCGCTCCGGCTCGGGCCTCGGCTCCGCGCGGCTCCGCTCCTGGCTCCCCTCTGGCTCCTGGCACCAACTCCGGGCAGTCACATGACGCCGGCGCCGCTCGCTCTGCGAGCCTCCCGGGGCTGGCAGGGTAAGTAGAGGCTGGGACCCGGGGTGGGAGGGTCAGGGAGGGGAGAGGGAGCCGCCGTGGCCGCCCGGGCTGGGCGGGTCCCCACCCACTTGGGTGGAGGCAGCCGCCGGAGGGGTCGGCCGAGTCACTCGCGCAAACACGCACCCCGCCCTGCGCCCTTCCCCCGCCACCCCCGCCTCCCGCGCCGCCTCCGCCCCGCCCCGCCCAGTCACCCGGGGACGGCCTGACAGACACTCATTATTCCCCGGAGCCGGGCGCCGCCCCGCCGGCCCAACCTGTCCGGCTAGGCGCGGCGCGGCCAAGGGGCTGGGCGTGCGCAGCGCGGCCCCCGCCCCGGAGCCTCCGCCCTTCGCCCTCCGCCCCCCGCCCCCCGCCCGGGCCGGTCCGGCCCCGCGCCCCGGCCCCAGCCCCGGAGTCCCCGCCCGCCGCCTCCTCCCTGCGCCCTCCGTCCCCCGCCCCTTCCCCTGTCCCCCGCCCGCTCGGGACCCGCCGCCGCGCCGCCGCCCCAGCCCGGGGGGAAGGAAGGGCGGCGCTGCCCGCTCCGGGCGTCACAGGGCTGCAGCCCGCTGCGCTGCTTCCAAAACACACAGCCGGGCGCGCGGGCCAGCGGAGGTGGGGGACCCGGGCGGCCGGGCCATCAATCAGCCGGCTCCAGCGGGAAGGGCGGCCCCGGGCGCGGCGGGAAGGGCTGGGCCCCGCGGCCAGCGCGGCCCCTCCTGGGCCGAGTGCATACAACTCTCTTAAAGAAAAAGCAGAGAAAGGCACCGGTGGTGAAGGAGCGGGAGGACCGGGGCGGATTTGGGGCAGAAGAGCGGCGGGAAGGGGGAGGGCAGTGGGGATGACTTAAACCCTAAAATGGTCCGGAGTTTCCAAGGTCATTCGACCCACTGTTAACAGCGCTCTTTCTTTGTGCCCGGGGCGCCGGGTCCCCTCGTCTCCCGCCCCGCGGCGGAGGTGGGGGGCGCGCGTCCCCGCCCGCCCCCCAGGGCTTCTTTGAAGGTCTGGGTTCCCCGGAGGCAAAGTTCCCACGGGCCTGGCCTACCGCTGGAGCGAAAGGGCAACCGGCAGCAGCGGCATTTGTTCAGCCGGGCCTGCCTGGAAACTTGGCAAACTTGGGTCGGGTTCCTCCGGTCCTGAGGGAGGACTGCGGGCCAGCCTAGGGCTCGGCCCGGCGACCTCTCATTTTTTGTCTCTTCCCGGGACGGAGCGTGAGCGTGCTGGGTGTGGGGCTGCGGAAACGCTCTTGCTGTCCCAGCCAGGCCCCTGGGAGAACTTGGGGTATAGCATAGCCCCCGAGTTTAATGCTTTTTGAATTTCTTTTAAGCAGTATTAATGTAATAAAGAATGCAATAAAAAGAACAAAGACAAATTGGTTCAATTGTTTTAGTCCTGTGTCATGTTTAAAAACGCCCTGCTTTCAGTGTATGGCTTGTTATTGCTTCAAGATGTTTTAAAAGCCCTTTAAGTTTACCATTCACACTTTGATGCTTCATCCCGGGCTGGTACTACTTAAAAGCTAGAGATACAGTATATACCGAGCCCTATCATGTAGCTACACAGTATTATAAAATTAGTACGGGTAACCTCAAATAGTGAAATTGCATGTTATAAAAAATGCACATAACATAAAAGACCACGTGGAGAACACCCAGATCTGACCTGGTTCCTGTGCCATCATGCTGTCCCATAAGATTAATCTTTAAATGTAAAAGGTATGAGGAATTTCTGCTAAGGAGAAAAGGACAGATGCAGGAAAATAGGTTGGATTCGTGTCAATTACTAATTGCAATTCACTGATCAATGACATCAGATGTCTGATTGGATGGCTTAGACTTGTATTAGCTAAAAGACCATATTAGTGATGACTGATGAAATCGTTTTGCATTTCCGTGTCTGGCTCCCTAGTAGGGCCTCCAAAACTATAGGCTTTACCCAGAGGACACTAGAGGTGAAAATCTAAAGCACATAAACCGTGTTCTTTTTTTTTTTTTTTAAGAAATTTCTTATTTATTCAATACAGAGAGAGAGGTTACAAGTAGGCAGAGAGGCAGGCACAGAGAGAGGGAGAAGCAGATTCCCTGCTGAGCAGAGAACCCAATATGGGGCTTGATCCCAGGACTCTAGGATCAGACCTGAGCGGAAGGCAGAGGCTTAACCCTGAGAGCCACCCAGGCGCCCCTAAACCATGTTCTTTACATTGTTCATGTGGGTGTGGACCCAAAGGAGAAACAAAATAGGTCTGAGAAAAGTGTGATCCAAGATAAGTAGGGAGCGGCTTTGATATGGAAGGTGGGGGAAGGAGGAGAAAAGTCATAAAAAAGTTTAATTAATGAACACACTGTGTTCAGTGCCCTGTGGGAGACAGCTGAAACACAGCTTGTATAAAACTGAAGGATCTAAGGGAAGAGACCACCATCTATCCAGGCACCCACCAGACCAGAAATGCCTAATGTCATCCTTGACTCCTCCCTTCCCCTAGGGGTCAGAGCCCTGTCATTCTGAATCTTGGACCCCCTCAATCCTACCCACTCCTTGACCACTGCCCTGGTCCAGCCCACTGTGACAGTGTCGTGTTGGTCATCCTGTTTGTAGCAGGGGCTAAAGTGTGAGAAAGGGATCGGAGCAAAGGAACAATAAGAATACTTTTTTCTAAAATGCGAACCTAAACATATCAATGTCTTTGTTACATTCCCATCGGATAAAGTCCAAGAGTTTACTACCTTTGCTGACCTGGCCTCCATCTATCTTTATAGACCCATCTCTTCCTATTATCCCCCACCCTACCCTTCCCTCCAGCAGTACTCAACTTTTTTCCCTCCAGCTCACTTTCCTCACCTCTGGCCCTTTGCACATGCTAATTTTTCTAGGTGGTCTAGCTTCCTTGCCTTCTCCCCCAAGTCATGTCCTCCATTCTCATTTCAGTACATTCGATCCATCCTTTAATTATTGACTTAAATGACATTTTCAACAAAATGTATCTTGTCTTACCATCATCCCTCACCCCACACTTGGATGAGTAGAGGCGCTCCTTTTTGGTGCTCTGATAGCACTCGTGCTTCACTTCTTGTAACTCTTTCTTGTAATTTGTTATTCAACTCTATTTCCATGGCACCGAAATAAGAAACTCTGTGAGAACATGGACATTGCCTTTTTAGCAAAATTGTATCCTCGTGGCCCAGATGTTCAATGCATATTTGTAAAATGAATAAATGTCAGCTATGCATTGGGAAGAAGTCATTCAGAGCTAAAGAGATGAGAGAAGAATTGGCCAGCTTCAAGTTGGCAGTGGCCATGAACCGTATATACCTTTGAGATAGTGAAAAGGAGGAAGTAGGGAGTTCTCCCTCCTGGAATGTGTTTGTGTGGTAGAGTGAGATGGTCACAGTGGTGCCTAGGTCATCTCTTTATCCTTAACATTAGCACGGAGCCTGCACATGCTCAGTTGTTCAAGACATCCTGTATAAGTGAAATCTCTCAAGCTTTGTCCTTATGGCAGCTGCTTTATTCTTGTTCTTTGAGGACAACAGACCAGTCTGGTTTAGGTTTGGGGCAGCACATACAGGGAGAAGGAGACCCCTCCTTGGTCCCAGTCTTGTTGCTGCCAACCAATCACGGCAGCCCCGGTCTCTTTTGCCAGTGACTGACTGGAAAGTAGATAGATGACCTAGTTCTGGTCAGTAGGACATAAAGGGAAGTGTGCTGGGGCTTGTTTTTCACCCCGAGTAAAGGAAACTCTTGCAAGGATAAACCCCCAGATTGTTTTGGAAGTTATGTGAAGATATGATTCTTGAAGCTGTGGCAGCCATCTTGTAAACATGAGAGGAAAGCAAGATTTCACATTTCCATACGGATAGCTCTTTTTTCATCATTAGCTGTCAGCTCAAATATGACATCTTCAGAGATGATTTCCTTGACCACACAATCTAAAATATCCCTTCCCAATCTAATTGTTCTTGTTCATTTTTTAGATAACTTCTTCCCACTGGAACCTGGGCTGTGTGAGAGCAGGGACAATCTCTTCTTCACTCCTACTTCCCAAGCTCCTATGGCAGGGTCTGGTAAATAGAAGGTGTTCCAAAGAAATTGTTGATCAATGGCTGACAATGAAATAGTAACAATGTGTTGAAACTGATTTAGAGCTGCACGGACACAAGCCACCGCACACCTCCATTTTCTCTTCTGTCACTTGTATCATAGCTCTATTTCAGGAGGTCTCTTTCTGCTACACAGAGACATATTCTTAAGATTCCTTCTTCTCCCACTCTCTTTTAGAGCTTTTCCATTCCTTCCCACAGGAAAGTTTCTCCTTTTTATTTGACGATGCACAACATCATAAAGGTAGAAAGTGTCATGTGCTTAAGAAATTATGAGCAACACAGATAACATCTACCTTAAAGGATAACAAAGTCGTATGATTTTTTCTTTTTTTCCCCTACTAGCTCTATTGAAATATTGGGCCTGTAACATGTAAGTTTAAAGCGTATGACATGGTGGTGAAAGACGTCTATATATTGCAGATGACTGCCGCAATAAGTATGTGTAGTGATAACATACATAAAATTACCCTCTTAGCAATTCTCAAAGATGTAATACAACATTGTTAATTATATTTGCCATGCTGTTCATTAGATCCCTAGACCTTTTTCATTTTGTAGCTGGAAGTTTGTGACCTTTGACTGACATCTCTCCCTATACCCCCTAGCCCCTGGAAACCACCACTCTACCGCCTGTTTCTATGAGTTTTGACTTTTTTAGATTCCACATGTAAGTGAGTTCGTACAGTATTTGTCTTTCTCTGTCTGCTGTATTTCACTTAGTGTGATACCCTCAAGGTCCATCTGTGTTGTTGCAAAAGGTAGGATTTCCTCCTTTTTTAATGTGTGTGTGTGTGTGTGTGTGTGTGTGTGTGTGTGTGTATAGCAAGAGAGAGTGAGAATGAGAAAGAGACATTTTCTTATCCATTCATCCATCAGTACTTGTTGTTTCAATATACTGGCTATTGTAAATTATGCTGCAATGGACATGGAAATGCAGATATCTCTTTGAGATAGTGATTTCATTTCCTTCGAGTATACACCCAGAAGTGGGATTGCTGGATCATATGGTAGTCCTACCGTAAACTTTTTGAGGAACTGCCATACTGTTTTCTGTAGTGGTTATACCAACTTACATTCCCCTCAACATGCAGAAGGGTTCCCTTTTCTTCACATCCTCACCAATACCTACCTGTCTCTTGTCTTTTTTATAATAGCTATTCTAACAGGTGTGGGATGATATGTTGTTGGGGTTTTGATTTGCATTTCCCTGATGATGAGTGATGTTGAATATCTTTTCACATACCTCTTGGCCATTTGGATGTCTTCTTTGGAAAAATATTTTTTCGAGTCAAGTCCTTTGTCCTTTTTTTAATCAGATGGTTAGTTAGTTTGTTTTATTATTGAGTTAAATGAGTTCCTAATACATTGTGGATATCAACCCCTCATTGGTAGAGAGTTTGCAAATATCTTCTACCATTGTGTAGATTGGCCTTTCATTTTGCTGATGTTTCTTTTGCTGTGAAGAAGCTTTCTAATTTGATGTTAGAAATCATTTGTTGATTTTTGCTTTTGTTGCTTGTGCTTTTGGTGTCATATCCAAAAAACTGTTGCCAAGACCAAGGCCAGGGAGCTTTTTCTCCCATGTTTTCTTCTAGGCATTTGACAGTTTCTGGTCTTACATTGAAGTTTTGAATCCAGTTTGAGTTAATTTTTGTGAGTGGTATTAAGATACTGGGGTCCAATTTCCTTCTTTTGCATGTGAATATCCAGTTTTCCTAATATCGTTTTTATAGTCTATCCTTTCCCCACTGAGTATTTTTGGCTCCTTTGTCAAATGTTAGTTGACCGTATATGTATGGGTTTATTCTGGGCTTTCAATTCTGTTCTGTTGCTCTATGTGTCTGTTTTTATGCCAGAACCACACTATGTTGATTGCCATAACTTTGTACTATAGTTTGAAATCAGGGATTCTGATGCCTCCAACTTTGTTCTTTCTCAGATTTGCAAAGCCATATGTTTTGAAATAAAATTAGAAATGCTAGACTAAAAGCCACGTATCTCAAAAGTATTACAAAAGACCTAGAGATTCTCTTTGGTTTCTCCGCAATTCCACCAATATTATCCATCAGTCCATCGATCCATCCATTCATTCAATTTTGCTTTGCCAGGAAGTACTGAGGTAGAGTTAGTTGACCAAGAGTTATACTAAATATGAAACTGGATGTATGATCTCTCCTCTTTCCCCCCACCTGACCCCTCCAGGAACTCTCAACATTTCTAGGACAGGTGGAACTCATCATTTCTAGTACAATTGGAACTGTCCTGGGTTATGTTTGGCAAGACAATGCAACTGAAGGACAGTGGTCTTAGTTGTGAAATGTTGAAATGTTGGATCTTGGAATCTAAGTTGAAGAGCTAAAACAGAAGGGACACTAGAGGGATAACCAAAGGATCAGTGAACTGGACATTTCAAACACACTCAGGAGAGGGCATACTGGGAATAATGTGGTGAATAACATGAAAGGTTAGGAGGTGAGCAGTCAGAGAGTGGGGACATGTGGCCTTAACATTTAAAGGTGCCACAGTACCACGGATGACAAGGCTCGAGGTGTACCTGTGGGTGTGGGAGACTAGGAGGGGCAGTGAGACCAAAGGAAAGAATGATTGGGGTGCTAAGTAAGTTTGTGGAACCTAAAATTACTCAGAATTTTGGCTGGACTTGGGATCAAGAGCAAGACCTAGGCCCTCAGGCCACATCATCCATTCATGAGAAAAAGACTTCAAGGAACTGGTGAACAACAGCAACCAAGAGAGAACAGTCAGATAGAGCCTTCTTTATCTATGGTTAAATTTGCTTTCCCTGTATCATGATTATTTGAGTTAAAAATAATCATTCATATGGGGTGGTTTATTGTTTCTTTTTTACTAATAAAATATGTCAATACTTCTATTTTGTACTTTCTACTGCAAATGTACTATCTCTGCTTCATTGAGAGTTTGAATCCCCCTTCTGAGGGGGAAGGAAGGACTTCCCAGGGATCTTAGATATTATTTATTGTATCATTTCAAAGGGAATATATTATTATATTATTTGAAAGGGAAATGAATGGCGATTTCCAAATCAATATAAAGCATATAAAGATGTAGAATGTAACTTATTTCTAAAGTTGAAACTACGTGGATTTCTCCTGTGGGGGGGGGGGGCGGTGAGTAAAGAATGGGAGACCCACAAAGTAAGGTAAACTACTTGCCATTTTTCAGCTGATTTTGGAATGAGCCTGACTCTTTATGTTTGCAACCCTCCCCTCTCATGGAAAAATTATCCGCAATGGAGTCCTGGATAAGTTAGCTGAGCAAGTACTGGTTGAACCTTTACCGAAGGTCTGCGGGGGGTGCGGGGGTGCGTCAGCTAGCAAAGAGACAGTGTGTGAATTATGTTCTAGGGAAGTGGCCTTGCCACCTTCCTTTTTCTGTTCATTCCAAGCGAGCTGCAGACTGATAGTCCAAACCCTGAAGACGGAAATGCTTCCGTCGTGTCAAGCACTCACGTTTCACTAGTACTTGTCTGGGAAGAAGACTTCCGCCTTTCGTTCTTTAGCCTCTCAAACCCGCCACCTTACAAATGCTTTAGAAGCCTTGCTGGTATGTTCTGGGAAACAGTCCGCAGATGATTGGATCATATGAAGGGTAGAGAGTTCTTTATCATCGTTATCATTCAAAAAGATTTGCTACCTGAAGACAATATGAAAATCATAACAATGGTCGTATGGCAGTGATAGGAGTAGGGTGATTTTTTTCTTTGCCTTTGAATACTTTTCTGTTCCCTCCCCTTAATGAGCATATACTACTTTTGTGATTTTTTTTTTAAAAAAAGCGTGCTTTAAAAAAGAGCCGAGGGATGTGCACGTTACGTATGATTAAATGTGGGCCCTCAAAGCACAATTTTGTGGGCGGGGCACCTGAAAGCGCCCTGGACCCAGAGGCGTGGTCGTGTGCTTGTGAGTTTTGAGGCAGGGTGGGGTGAGAAGGTAAGGGCTCTCAGAGGGGAGGGCTGTGGGAGAGGGTGGACGTGTTCCTGGCGGCTTGAATCGCCGGACCGTTCTTGGAACTGGGATTCTTCCTCAAAATGACCTTGCTTACTTTAGAAACCACTCCAATGAGTAAATGTTAAAAACAAAAACAAAAATAGAAAGCCCAGCACACTGGACTAAAGTAGACCCAAGTTCCTATTTCTTAAAAGATAGAAACGTACTTCCTGGAGCACAAGGTCCACTCACCCTCTCCCCGTGGACTCTCGCCAGGATCTGCTGATTCAGTGGGAAACAGAAGAGTCAGGGTTTCGCGGGGGGCGTGAATGTCTGCAAGGCGACCTTCAGCTTCCCCAAGCGCCATCATTAATTCAGGGGCGACAGCATGGCCTCAGCCATTGGAGTTCTAGCTTCTCTCGGATTTCTTTCTAAGCTACTTCTGTTGTCTGTTGTTGTTCTTAAAGTTTTCTGGGTAACTATAAGCAACAGACCTTGTCAGTTCCTCTTGAGATTGCCCACTACTCCCCACCCTTATTTCTCACGTCCCAGCATCCTGTTTGTCTCCCTGACTCTGTCCCCCGCCCCATCTCCACCCCCTGCTCAACTTTTAGCCATGTTTTTCTTCCTTCAGTTAGTTAATTTTAAATTTCTATCTTTATCAGTGTTCTCAATACCAAAGGAGGCCTGCCATCGATGCATTTTGTGTTCATTGATTTATGATTGCTTCTCCTGTGAATACCTTTAAAATGTGTGTCCTATAGGTTCCAATGTGTGTTTCCCCCACCTTGTCTTGAAAACATTTTATTGGGCACCTGGGTGGCTCAGAGGGTTAAGCCTCTGCCTTTCGGCTGAGGTTATGATCTCAGGGTCCTGGGATTGAGTCCCACATTGGGCTCTCTGCTCAGTGGGGAGCCTGCTTCCCCTCTCTTTCTCTGGCTGCCTCTCTGCCTATTTGTGACCTCTCTCTGTCCAATAAATAAATAAAATATTTTAAAAAAAGAAGAAGAAAAAAGAAAACGCTGTATTTCCAGAAAATTTGGAAGAGTAGAGAGCCTAAGACAAAATATGGGAAACTGAATTGATGTACAGGAATTTTTTGGTGAGTTTTGTCTATTTAAAATTACTCTGTTATGATAGGAACAAAAAATCTACAATGTACATTGTATTTATACTCACATCGGTATAATCTTTAGTTTATTAAATTTTAAAGAGTATTTTGGTCTGTCCATAATTTTATATGAACTATTAGACTTACATTTCACTTTTGCTTAGTATTATTGCAAATGACCCTATTAGCTATTAAACACTATGGAATCCAGCAGTCTTGCAGGTTTAGAGAAACTCTAAAAAAATTTTTTTTAGAATGCCACCATGAAAAACTCATCAGTGCCCCTGAATGTATGGTTCTGCCTAGTAGTGGCATCTTCACAGGACAAAAAATTCATTTTCTACAAAAAAGGAGGAAAACTCTGTCAACCTCATTGAATACTTTTGCTACACAGTAATTTATCTAATCAGTTTCCTTTTCTCTACTAAAGATAAGAAAAACAGAGACTCGGGTGCCTGGGTGGCTTAGTGGGTTAAAACCTCTGCCTTTGGCTCAGGTCATGATCTTAGGGTCCTGGGATTGAGGCCTGCATCGGGCTCTCTGCTTGGCAGGGAGCCTGCTTCCTCCCCTCTCTCTACCTGCTTCTCTGCCTACTTGTGATCTCTCTCTCTGTCAAATGAATAAATAAAACCTTTAAAAAAAAAAGAAAGAAAGAAAAGAAAAACAGAGACTCAAAAGAAACAGAACTTGACCATGATGTATTCCTAAACTCCTTTCTCTGAATACTTCGTCGTTGTCTGAAAAGTTCAGATGCACCCTAGATTCACAAAAATTTTTCACTTTTCCATGTTTGCTTATTTGGCAAACTTCTCAAATACAATTCTCTTTCTTTCACTTAGTGCTGAAAGGACAAGGGCATCTTAAAGAAGATCCCAAGAAGATTCAGGAGGAGACAAGAAAGGTCCCCATGAGGATTTATTACCATGTCCCAGGAGAGATGATTTGGGAAGAATCTTAGTTTGCTTCCCCTGCTCCCCAATCCCCAGATATCTCGAGGTGTTACCTGTTCTGTTGTCTTTGAAAGTACTTTGCCAAAAATCTAGTCCTCAGGACTTTGCGGTTTTGTTTAGATGATGGGGCTAGCAAATGAGTAGTGCCATTTGGATGACAACACTTGTCACATTTCCTAATGTATTTCCCTTTACTTTCTTTTGTACTTGAAGCAAAAGTACACTTAGAGCCTTAAAAAAAAAAGCCCAACTAATTTTATTTATTTATTTATTTTTAAAGGTTTTATTTATTTATTTGAAAGAGAGATAGCTCACAGGTAGACAGAGAGGCAGGCAGAGAGAGGAGGAAGCAGGCTCCCTGCGGAGCAGAGAGTACAAAGTGGGGCTCGATCCCAGGACCCTGAGATCATGACCTGAGCTGAAGGCAGAGGCTTTAACCCACTGAGCCACCCAGGCGCCCCAAGCCCAGCTAATTTAATCTAGACCATTTGGTACAGATGGTCTGATGAAGATGTATTGTCTCATTCAGACAGTGATTGCTATGTCTGATGCCCTCCCTAATAACACTTTGATTATGTTTTTTCAAGTCTAGATAACAGTCTTTTTCTTTTAAGATTTTATTTATTTATTTGACAGAGAGACAGCGAGAGAGGGAACACAAGCAGAGGGAGTGGGAGAGGGAGAAGCAGGCTTCCCACTAAGCAGGGAGCCCGATATTGGACCTCGGGATCATGACCTGAGCCCAAGACAGGTGCTTAATGACTGAGCCACCCAGACACCCCTAGATAACAGTCTTTCAATTCCATAGTCTTTTTAAAAACTAGGAAAGGAAAGCAATGTTTGTTCAGTTTATTTTAAAGAAAACTTTTTAAAAGTTTTAAAAAGTTTAAAAAGTTTCTTATATTGCTATTTTTTAAATGAGTATGATTCACATTTTCCTTTTGAATCTAAGAAAGAAATATCCCCCCAAAAGTTTTAAAAATTGTTTTTATACTCTATAATTACCCCTTCAGCTTCTCTGTGCAATTTATATTTCTAGTTAGCTTGATCTCCAGTAAGTTGTTTGTAAGCTAATTAGGGTAAGGGGTTTATCTTTTTACAGCTCTTATATTTAATAGACAGTTCTATATTATCCCAACAGCTAATTGTCTTGATGATGTAAATAACTTATTTTCTCATTAGAACTTGTGTAACTATATAAGAATGCCTATACTCTGATTTATATACTATCAATTTGCATTTTTATGTTTTATACGTTATTGCATATTACTTGCTTTAGTATCTCTGAGTTATGTTGCTGAAAACATAAGCTTTATTCAAGATAGTGTTTGTTATTAGAGCCTAACTTTTCATGAAAATTATTATAATTAAACATTATATTAAAATACTGTAATCAAAGGTTCCATTCAAAATGTCCCTTTATGTCACGTAAAAATGGACAGAAAATTAGACTGGGGATTAAACAAGGAATGGCCTCAAAAATAATCAAAGATGGTGACATCCATGCTTAGGTGTGAGGTTAGGGCCCTCCTCCAATTATCTTTATTTATCATTGTTGCTTGGAAGCAATTAAATGAAAAGAAACATAATAGGATTTTTAAAGATCATGGGAAGATGACATCAAGTGGTCAGAAAGCCACTTGAGGAATATCACATGCATTTTTCCTAAAGGTTTTGCCTTAAATCAAGAAAAAAGACTTCCTTATACTGGTTCATGTTTCGTATCAAGGGAATCAGAAAAATCACTGACTGTGAAAAACAATAACAACACAGAAAGTAATGAATTCTGCATAGTATTTCTTTTTACCTGTGATTGCACAAATATACTCTAGCTGTTTGCCAAAGTCCACATAGGCAGAGATCAAACAAATTTCCGCGTCCTGCTGCTGATTTGGTTATCTGAGTTAAGTGGCTATTAGATCAAAAAAACAGCCAGAGGAAAAAAGAGTAAGAATTCTTGGAAAGGAAACTCCCAATGTTAATTAAACAGGCATTATTCAAAAATACGGCATGGTGGATGTTTATTAGATTGATGGGCAATGGTCTTGCTATACTCTTTGGGGATCATGGCGGCATACTAACAACATCATTACTATTCTCTATTTCCCACTTGTTGGGGGGGGGATTTGTGCCCAAGTTGTTGAAAGAGAGTTGGATCTCTTCATATCCAAGGGGGTGTGGCTGGGTTGATATGCTCTTTTCCACTGTTGTTGGTTTTTTTTTCTTAAGATTTTATTTACTTATTTGAAAGAGAGAGACATGGCTAGAGAGGGAACACAAACAGGGGGAGTGAGAGAGAGAAGCAAGCTACCCGCCGAGCAGGGAGCCCGATGTGGGACTTGATCCCAGGATCCTGGGATCACGACCTGAGCCCAAGGTAGACACTTAACAACTGAGCCACCCAGGCGTCCCTGTTTTCCAGTGATTTGATTTAATTCAAAATCTATTTACAATATTTGCTGGACCCCTACATAGATAGGGGTGGAATTAAGTATTTTTCAAGGTTCCTGTCCTCAGAAACCTTAGTCCGAAATGGAAACCGGACACATATCTTCAGACAAAGATAACTACTAGTATGAAGAAGTGGTGATATATTTTATGACTGGTAGTCCAAAACGAGCGTGGTATCACTTTGGCTTCAGAGGGTCCACGAAAGCTTTCTGTGAGAGCAGCTGAGCCTAGAAGCATGAGGTAGCCAGAAGATGCCCAGGGTACTGTGGCTCCAGCCAGGGGGTCTTGTGGACTAGGGGAACAGGAGTGAAAGACCAGGGAGAGCCGGGACAATGCTTAAATTTAGGCCGAGGAGTAGACACACAAACAGTTGACAATTTACTCTATCAAAGTTGGATTTTCCAAGGCCAGCTGAAATATCCTGACATTTTGCCCTGTTCAATTAAGGTATCAGCTAAGTGCGATTCAATACTTAAAGTTTTGCAATGCTTACATAAATACATTTACACAACTTTTTCTCAGATTATATCCCAATTTGGTATTTGGAAAATAAAATAATTTATTTAGTCTTAAAATATTTGCTGACTCTCTGGTGCCAAGTATAGGACTGAACATTTATGTAATATTTCAGCAATTATTAATTGGGGAACTCAGGGTACAACATAGAACAAAAAGGAAAATCTCTGTCCTCATGGAGCTCGTATTCTAGTGGTATATTAGTTTGCTGGGACTACCACAGACTGTCTTAGACAACAGAAGCTTATTTTCTCACAGATAGGTCAACTAGAAATCTGAGATCAAGAGGTCAGCCAAACTTGTTCCTTGTTAGAACCTGAGGGAAGGGTCTGTTCTAGGCCTATCTCCCTGGCTTGTGGTAGGCCACCTCTCCTTGTGTCTTACATTATCTTCTCTCTATACCTGTCTGTATCCAGATTTCCGCTTCTTCTAATGACATCAGCCACAGTGGATTAGGGACCACCCTCGTTTTTAACTTAATTACTTTGTAAAGACCCTATCTGCAAATATGATCACCTTCTGAGGGACTAGGGTAAGGACTTGAACATAGGCATTTTGGGAAGGACACAGTTCAGCCCGTAACAAGTGGGCATTGATTGAAGCCCAGAACGCAGGGGGTGGGGGGCAGGGAGGATGTCCTGGTCTCTGTGCGTCAGGCCGCACGCTGCAAGCTCCTGTGCCTCACTTTTAACGCTGTATCCAGCCCCGGAGGTAAACACCGGTCCCCAAACTTTACAAGGAGGGAACCGATGGTGGACCACGTTAGTTCATAGTGGCACGCTTTAGTGGCATGACGCGTAATGATTTCATTGCTCAAAGCCTTGGAAATGAAAATTGAGCCATGTTTGAACCTGTAGGCCGTATATTTGTGACTGATTCAGATTCAGAGGCAATTTCTGAATGGTAATGTAGATAGGGAAGACCTTTTCTTTTTAATGTTAGGGTCTCAGAAAAAAAAAGATAAAAGTAATTTTGATAATTAAGTATCTTTTTTCTCTATAAATAATCCAATATACTATTTTATGAATGAACACTATTATATATAATAACACATTATTACAAATAACCACAATTATTTATAGTAAATATACAACTATCTATTACATAGATAGTTGTATATTTATTACATAAATCCTACATTATTTTTTCTGGGGCACCTGGGTGGCTCATTCAAGTGTCTGACTTCAGCTCAGTTCATGATCCCAGAGTCCTGGGATTGGGCTGCGCATCAGGATCCCTGCTTGGTGGAAAGCCTGCTTCTCCCTCTCCCACTCCACCTGCTTGTATTCTCTCTCTAGCTGTGTTTCTCTCTGTCAAATAAATAAATAAAATATTTAAATAAATAAATCCTACATTTTTTATAGCGGCGATCACTTCCTTTGGATTAGCTAGATTCAGGTAAAGTTCTAGGTCACTTCTGAGCTGTATGTTTTGATTCATCTCTGGACTAGGAAGCTTACCTGGGCACTGCTCCTGTGGAAGGAATCCTCGCATTACCTGTTTTGCCTGTTTCCATCATGCTGTTCCTCCCTGGATGGATTCAGATTTAGCAAACTTATGGAGGACCTACTATCATAGAGCAGGCAATGTCACAGAAATGCATGTGTTTCATAAATATGGAAAACCAAAGGATAATATGCATTTTTTTATGAGCATCAATTTTATGCAATTACTTTACAGGAAAAAAAAGTACTTAGCTTTTTTTTTTTTACTTAAGGTAACCAATGGATAATTTAAAGTATAATTTAAATATTGAAACAATATAGCTATATATTAGAGGGTGAAATGCAACATTTGCATGAACTTTCAAGACGAAACTCATTTTAAAGGAGTGGCTTTTGTTTTGAGTTGTGCCTTTAGTTCAACAGAGATGCGAACCTGCCCTTCTTCCTCCAAGGGCTGGGGTTTGGTGGGGGCGGGTAGGGGGGCAGTTGCATCCTGGGAGAAAGAAAATTTTTTTCATTAAGTCTTCATAACCATGTGAGGGATATTATCCTCATTCAAGAGATCAGAAAACAGAAGTTTGGATAAATTATCTTGCCCTAGTTAACACAGTGAGTAAATAGCAGAGGCAGCTGTTAAATTCAGACTTTCTGACTCTAATACTGAGCATTTTATAATGCCCTACATCCACTCCTTGGATGAATGAGGCTTTAGTCCTCCTGAGGCTGCACAGACCTCACAAGTCTGCATGTCCACATGGTCCAACCTCATTTATTCATAGATTCATGCACTTATTTGTGTATTTAATCAATCAGTACGTCAATAAATATTGAGAGTTTACTATGTGTGGGGTCTGGAGGACACTGGTTAGCAACAAAGGCAGAACATAGTTCTCTCCCTCATGGGGCCTATAGTCTAGTGAAAGAACAGATGTTAAACAAATAACACAAAACACTTGTTTATAAACTTGATTGACATTATGAAGCGAAAACATAGGGTGCCATGAGAAGAAAGCAACAGGTGATTTAATTTAGATTAATGATCAGAGAAGGCCTCTTTAAGAAAGTGACCTTGGATCTGAGGTTTTGAGCATGAGTTGGGTAGAGGAAAGCTTATTTGCCCTTGAAGTAGTTACAAATTGCCCCTACAAAACCCATCACTATAATTCCCTCTATCTTCATTAGATTCCTTCTTTCTCCACAACAAGATCACATTCCTACCCTCAGCCATCCCATTTATTCTTTTCTATTATATCTATCCACTTATCTGTTCATTTATCTATGTTCATCTATATTCTATATCTATCTATTTATTTATCTGTGTTCATCTATGTCTATATTCATCATCAAGCCTGGTACTCTTGTGCTCTGAATCCTTTTCTTTTTCATCTTCACTCTCTTCTTTTTTTGCCTTTGACTGCTTTAACCTTCTGATTCTTTTTTTTAAACTTTATTATTTGAGTGGGGGTGGGCTAGAGGGAGGAGGACACAAAATCTCAAGCAGCCTCCCCACTGAGTGCCAGCCCAACTTGGGGCTTGATCTCATGACCCTGAGATCATGACCTGAGCCGAAATCAAGAGTTGGATGCTTAACTGACTGAACCACCCAGGCATCCCTAACCTTCTGATTCTATTTTGAATCTATTTTTGACTCACATATTCAGTCTTATGCCTTTCCCAGACCAGTCACTTCCCTTCCCTTGGGCTAAACTATCATTTCTCATCCTGTTTTCAACAAACGCATTTTTCCTCACATTTTTATGAAAATTTTATAATCAGGTATAAGAAAATTAATGAAGTTTTGTTTGCCAACTACTTGGTATTTCCATCCCTTATGATAGAAGTAACACTAATATAAAAGACAAACATTTCTGGACTCCCTTTCTCTCTCTACCTCCCTACCTATATCTATCATCTGTTTATATCTGGGATCATTTCTTTCTTTTAACTATAAACTCCTGGAGATGGGCAGATCTATCTGTGTAAGTTAGTATAGCATCTGGAGCTAATAGTAATCACTTCTTGAACTTTTCATATGCTTTTAGAAGAGGCAAGGCACATCCTTTGTGGGCCTGCTGATATGTTTAATGTACCTCTGATATAAAGGCATAAATGAATTCAGAAATGCACAGGCCAAGATTAACCTGCTTTCACCTTCTCCTATAAAGTCATTTCATAACTTGGACATAAAAACCCAAGTCAGCAATAATGCAGCATATCACCAACTACTTAGTCAAACATACACTTACCTCTCTATCTCCACACAAGTCAGTAAAATCCAACAAATCTCCTTTGGAAACACTGAAGAATTGGAGTGCATTATCTAGAAAGTTCCACTGAACAAAATGTAAATAGACGGGATTTCTCCTTCCAGGCATGATAGAGTAACAAGGATCGGGGTTAAATGCCCACCAGAAATCATTAGAAAGCTCGATAAAATATGAAACAATGTCTTTCAGACATTGGACAATAGCCTGCATAGGATTATGATTACTGAAAGAAGAGAAACAAACAAGTGAACTCAGTAATTCCCCTGGCTTTCTGCCTCGAAGCAATTTCTAGACTGTAGACTCAGGAACAGACACCCAAACAGATCCTGGTAGCCTTGCTGAGTTGACAAAATGGAGGCCAGAGTTTGAGGAGGCTGAGATGGCTAGAGGTAATGGAGCAGAGTTTTGGGAAGGAGGGGCTATGCAGAAAAATTATTCCAGATATATGTATAGGAATCTTTTGAGTCTTTGCTGAGTACCAGGACACAAGTGTATAGAATGACACTCCACAAGTTTGGACAGAAGAGTCTGGTGAGTTGTAAGCTGACTAAATCTCAGGGCACACATGAATTGGGAGAACATTTGGTTAACCAAAGGAGAAAGTCCTTGTTTATCCTTGGAACATTAACTGGATACCCTAAAGTAATCATATATTGGTAATAGGTCTGAACTATCCTTTGAATGAGATACTCTAGAACAGGGGTTGGAAACTTTTCTTAAATTTAGAGATTACAATCAGTTTTGGGTTGTGGGTCATATGGTCTTCATCACAACTACTCAAATCTGCCTTTGTAGTGTGAAAGCAGCCATAGAGAATAAAAAGTCATAGAAAGTGAGTGGGTGTGCTGTGTTATAATAAAACTTTATTAACAAAAAACAAGTAAGTGGCCAACCTGTGAGCTGTGGTTTGCTGACCTCTGATCTAGATCAGTACTGTTCAATAGAAATATAATGCAAGCCACATACATAATTTTATTTTATTTATTTATTTTTAAGGATTTTATTTATTTGACAGAGAAAAACACAGCTAGAGAGGGAATACAAGCAGGGGCAGTGAGAGAGGGAGAAGCAGGCTTCCCATCAAACAGGGAGCCCGATGTGGGGCTCGATCCTGGGTCTCCGGGATCATGACCTGAGCCGAAGGCAGATGCTTAATGACTGAGCCACCCAAGTGCCCACATGCATAATTTTAAATGTCTGATAACCACAGTACAAAGGAAAAAGAAGTAGGTAAAATTAATAATATATTTTACTTAACCCTCTAAATCCAAACTATTATCAATTCAACATGTAATCAATATAAGAATTATTAATGAGGAAGTTTGTGTTTTCTCTTACTAAGCCTTCAAAATTTGTTATATATTTTATACCTATAGCAAATCTTAATTAAGATTAGGCACATTTTAATAGCCATATACAGCTATTGACTACCATATGGGATAGCACACACCTCACCTCTCGCTAGTAAAACTTAAAGACAGGTCTCAAAGGAATCAAACTGATGGAACAACTAACTTCACTGCCTGCCAAAACAAAGCCCAATGCTCTTTAAAGGAAGGAAACACAATACAGACACTTAATAATGTAACAATAACAATGTCAGCATGAAATATAAAAGTCACTGGACATGCTTAAAAACAAGAAACAAAAAATACGACAAGAAGAACAATCAGTTAAGAGAAACAGACCTAGAAATGACAAAATAATGGAATTAGCAGACATGATGGTAAGACAGATTTTATAATTATGTACAAGTATTTAAAAGAAAAACAATAATCAGAAGAAAAATGAAGGATATGAAAAAGAACCAACTATGACTTTTAGAGATTAAAAAAATGTAATGTCTGGGTTGAAGATATCAGTGGATAAGATTAACATTGGATTAGGCACTGCAGAAGAAAAGATGAATCAATCTGTAAACATAGCAATTAAATTGATCCAAGATGAACCACAGAGAGAAAAAAGACTGAAAAAAAATAGATGAAAAGAGATTTAGTGATTGGTGAGATAATATCAAATGATCTACCATAACTGGGAAAGGAAAGAAAAGAGGACAGAAAAACATTTGAAGAAATAATGGCCAAAAAAATGTGGAAACTATATTTCATAAATCCGAGAAGCTTAAAAACTCATGAAAAAACCCAAGTCACATGATAATCAAATATCTGAAAACCAGTGTTGAAGAGAAAATCTTAAAGAGAAAAAAACACTTTAAGTACAGAGAAATAGACATAAAAATGATTATAGATTTCACCTCAGAAATTTAGCAAGCCAAAAGACAATCAAATAACACAATTAGAGTGCTGAAAGAGAAAACTCACGTGGAATTCAATATCTGATGGAAATAGCCTTCAAAAACAAAAGTGAAATAAGGTGCCTGGGTGGCTCATCAGTTGGGTGTCTGACTCTTGGTTTCAGCTCAGGTCATGATCTAAGGGTCATCAGATCAAGCTGCACATCCAGCTCTGTACTCAGCAGGGATTCTGCTGGAGATTCTTTCTCTCTCTCTCTCCCTCTGCCCTTTCCCCTGTACACACACACACACACACACACACACACACACTCTCAAATAAATAAATAAATAATCAGACAAAATTTGAGGAAATTTGTTGTCAGCATATATATACTAAAAGAAATGTTAAACAAATATTCAGGCAAAAGCAAAATGACAATAGATGGAAACTTGGAATACCAGAAATAGTAAATGTGTGAACAAATAGAAAAGATTTGTTTCCTCATTTTTAAATTTCTTTAAAAGCTAATCAACCATATAAAGCAAAAATAATAACAATATATTTTTGAGATTTTTATCAGATGCACAGAAGCAATATGTATGACAATAGATTGAAGGACAGAATGAGAGCAGAGGAACTCTGGAGTGTTAAAGATTTTATGTTATACATGAAGTGGCATAATACTATTTGCATGTAAATTATGTGTTAAGATGCATATTGTAAGTGTTAGAGCAATCATTAAAATAAAATAATAAAATATATCTCACCAATAGTGGAGATAAAATGGAATATTAAGCAGTACCAATTAACTCAAAAGAAGCAGGAAAAGAAGAAAAAGTAACAAGAAAAGATGAGACAAAATGAAAACTAATAGTAAATGGTAGACTTAAATTCAACCATATTATTAATTATATTAAATGTAAATGGCCTAAGACTCCAATTAAAAGTCAAAGATTGCCAGGCTAGATAAAAAAATTAAAGATTCTATTACATGCTGTGTAGGAACAAACCACTTCAAATATATAAACAGGATAGGTTAAAACAAAAAGGAGGAAAAAATATGTACTATGCAAACATAAATTATAAAAAAGTTGGAGTGGCTATATTAGTATCAGGTAAAGCATGAATATAAAAGGAATATAGGAATAATGATAAAGTATTCAATTTACTGGGGAGATATGACAATCATGAATGCCATAGAACTTCAAAATACATGAAGCAAAACCTGACAAAATGAGTTGGGGTTCTGGAAAGCACAAACCAGTTTTGTGGAATTGGGAAAATCATTTAATCTGTGAGTGACAGTTTAGTCCCTTGTAAAATAAAAATAATCACACAATATTTCATGGGTATTTTGTGAGTATATATGAAATTAAAGTATATATGTACACCAGTATATATGAAATTAAAAATAACAACAACAACAACAACAAAACCAAACCTAAACTGAAAGGAAATTTAAAAATCTGCAGTGACAGTTGGAGTATTCAACACTTTTCACTTATAATCAATAAAGAAAGAAGGCAAAATCAGCAAGGATATTGAAGACATGAATGATACCATCAATCAACTGTAGCTAATGAGTATTCGTAGAATACTCTATCCAACAACAGCAGAATTAAACATTTTTTTTTTTTAAAGTTCACCTGGAACATGAACCAAGGAGACGATATATTAGTCATGAAACTAGTTCCAACAAATTTAAAAGTATTGAAATCATAAGGTTTGTCCTCTGACCATAGTGAAATTAAATTAGAAATCAGTAACAGCTATTTTGGAAACCTCCAAATATTTAGGAATTGAATAGCACATTTTTAAACAGCACATGGCCAGAGAAGAAATCATGAGGAAATTTTAAAAAATATTTTGAACTGAATGAAAATGAAAACATATCAACATTTATGAGGTGCAGTTGAAATAGTGTCTCAAAGAAATGTATAGCATTAAATGTTAATATTAGAAAATGAGAAAAGTCTAAAATGAATTTAAGATTCTATCTTAAAAAGGAAGAGAAGACTATATCTTGGCTAATTGAATTGAAATTAAAAAATTTTTTTAAAAAAGACAAGAAAAGAAGAACAAATTAAACCTAAAAAAAAAAATCGGAACACCTGGGTGACTCAGTTGTTAAGCATCTGCCTTTGGCTCAGGTCATGATCTCAGAGTGTTGGGATCCAGCCCCACATCAGGCTCCCTGCTCAGCAGGAAGTCTGCTTCTCCCTCTCTCACTATCCTTGCTTGTGTCCCTCTCTAGCTGTGTTTCTTTCTGTCGAATAAATAAATGAAATCTTAAAAAAAAAAAAAAACTAAAAAAATTGAAGGGAGAAAATAACAAAGATAAAAGCAGAAGTCAATGCCATATAAAACAAAAAACAATAGAGAAAATCATTGAAACCAAAAGCTAGTTGGAGAATTTCAACAAAACTTATAAACCCCTAGCTTGGTACATTAAGGAAAAAAAGAGAGAAGACACAAATGATCAATATCAGTTCCATACTACAGATACTACCCACACAACAAGGATAATAAATGAATGTTATGAATATTTTGTTGTCAATAAATGCAACAACTTAGATGAATGGGCAAATGCCTTAGATACAATTTGCCAAATAAGACTGAAGAAGAAGTAGAAAACCTGAATCTGTATTGCATAAAGAAATTAAATACGTAAATTAAAAATTTTCCACAAAGAAAACTTTAGGACCAGAAGGTTTCACTTGTGAATTCTATCAAACATTTAAGAAACATGCCAACATTTCACAAACTGTTTCAGAAAATGAGAGGATGGAATACTTTCCAACTCATTTCTCGAGTCCAGCATCGTCTTAGTATGAGAATCGGAGAGTGAGTTACAGGAGAGAAAATAAGAAACAATGACATGAGACCAACATGATTCATAAACATCACAGAAATCCTTAGCAAAATACTTATAAGTTGAGTCCAGCAATCTCTAAGAGAAATAATACATCATGGTGAAGGGTTATTTCAGAAATGTTAAAAATCTAGAGGAAGACCTCTGAAGGTGGGGTTATATGCCAGTGGGAAGTAAAAAGCAAAAAGGGAACATCATTAGCTTCATTAACATCTGACATTTCTGAACATTTACCACACTCCAGGAAGCAGGTTCAGAGCTGTAAGTGAATTCTCTTGTTTAATCTTTACAAGAATCCTGTGAGGTAGGTACTATTGTTGTAGGCGTTTCATAAATGAGTAAACTAAAGCAGAGAGAAACTTCAAAACCTATCCATAGTCCCATAGTTATTAGGATTTGGACCTATATTGTCCATCTCCAGATCCTGCACTTTTTGCTAATAATGCGCCACTCTACAAAGAACCGCTTGTTTTCTGTGCTTTTGCCTAGCAAGGCTTATTTCGTCACTCCTAAACATTTATCCACTTTTTCAGTCCATAATTAAGAACTTCCATCTGAGTCAAAATATTAAGTAGCTCCAAGTGCAAAATACTTCTAAAATAAAAGTATTATTAAATTGTAAATGTTATAATATTAGCATGAAAGATGTACTCCTTTATTCCCTCCTAAATTTTTATGTGGCTACAAATGTGGTCTCCAAGAAGTGGGGGAAAAAACAAAACAAAACAACACAATCCCACCCCCAATTTCCCTTTCCTATGTGCAGAACAAAATGCTTTTTTTAACCTACCCCTCCCATCATATGTTCACCTAAAATTCAATGTTGGCCCTAAGACTTGGCAGCATATGGACTTGGGCAAGGTCTTTCAGCCCTGAGAGCTTTAGTTCTCAGTTCTGTAAAACAGATTCGTTCGGCCTCCTGAGCTCCACAGTGTGAGGAGGAGGAAGGCACCCAGGTGAGCTTCAGTATTCTTTCCTTCCCTCTGCTTCTTCCTAAACTTCTCTCCTTTGTGATGCTTCTTTAGAGTTTCAGAAGTTTGAACCTCACCAGAAAAGCCTTTTGAAACTTTTTTTTTTTTTTAAAGATTTTATTTATTTGACAGGGAGAAACACAGCTAGAGAGGGAACACAAGCAGGGGGAGTGAGAGAGGGAGAAGCAGGCTTCCCGCCGAGCAGAAAGCCCGATGTGGGGCTCGATCCCGGGTCTCCTGGATCATGACCTGAGCCGAAGGCAGTGGCTTAACCAACTGAGCCACCCAGGCGCCGCCCTTTTGAAACTTTTTTGATCCGTGTCCACAACGATCACAAACCAGTAGATTCATTATATATGTACATATGTATAATGAAAGTGATCATCTAATTTATTATAAAAATTAGGGAAAATATTTTTTTTAAAGATTTTATTTATTTGACAGAGAGAAACACAGCCAGAGAGGGAACACAAGCAGGGGGAGTGAGAGAGGGAGAAGCAGGCTTCCCGCCAAGCAGGGAGCCCGATGGGTCTCTGGGATCATCGAAGGCAGCCACTCAACCAACTGAGCCACCCAGGTGTCCCAAAATTAGGGAAAATATTACTTATGAAAGTAATAACTATGCTGATCCAATAGGAATAAACTGGGGCTATTCTGGGAAAACTGAGCCACATATCACAAAACCACTTAACCTTATTTAGTTTGGTGCATTCTGTTATTTTATCTGTATTCTATGATTTATTTTTTTTAATTTTTAATTTTAAAACTTTATTATTTTTTCATGCATTCTAGTTAATTATAAAGATGCTTTTCAGGATCAATTAAATCGATTTTGTAGCCCACTAACGAATCCCTACCCACTTATTTTGATTCCTTCTAAAGAATGTCTTGTCCAGCCATTAAAATATTCCCGGGATCCAGAAGTGCTGAAGATAAGCATGCATGAAAATAAAGAAGTTCTGGAGAACTGAAGGGGTTTTAATTCTCATAAGTATGCTTATTCTGTTTCTCTTCATTCGTTCCTTATCCATTCTTTCATCCTCTCATTCATCGAACACTTTGAGCACTTCCTGTATTACCAGGGCTAGGAATATTCGGATCCCGGATGCTGGGACCAGGTCCCTGCCCTTGAGGAATTTCTGTGTTCTGCTGGACAGAGGCCCCTGAAGATAGATCGTTTCAGGACAGGGAGATAAGTGGTACAGTACAGAGATGATCAAAAGGTCATAGGATCCTGGAAGAAGGATCCACCAGCTTTGCCTAGGAGGAAGGAAGGGTTCTGCCGGGAAGGCTAACATTGAAATGCATGGGGTCGCCAGGGGAGCTGCAGCAAGCCAACCTCCAGGCTGTTCCATGGGGCTCCGGGGCTGATGTGCCGCCCCATCTGTCCGCTTGGCGTTTCTCAAATTTATTTTAAAATTCATGCCCCCTCTGTTATGGTCTCCCCAACTTAACTGTCCTATCCAACTTACCCTGCTTGAGTTTTCTCACAGCACTTAAAGCGTTCTGAATATGCTAGGTCATTTACTTCTCTGGTATGTTTACTACCTGTTTGGTCCTCCTATAGCGTAAGCTGAAGGGAGGATTAGTTTATTTCGTTCACTGTGTGTCCCCCCAGCTCCTAGAAAAGTGCTTGGTCCATTCAATAATGGCAAAGACCTGAAAGAGCAAATTTCTGTATCCAGGACATCATTTGCTTGCGCTCATGTCTGAAGGAGAATGTGGAGGAAAATAAAGTCCTACAAGGGGACGTTTCTAAGAGCATCCTCTCCCCGCTTCAACCGCGTTGGTGCTCTCCGCCTGCCCTGTTTTGAGCACTTGGATTTCAGAGAACAGAACAGCTTCTCTTTCTCTCTTTGTGGTGCTCACCTGCCGGAGTGGAAGACACTGATGAGCTTTGTAATTGCAAATCTGGGATAACTGCTAAAGAAAGAAAACATACAGGGTGCTCTGAAAGCCTGAAACCGTAGCGCATAACTTGGGCTGGGCGGTCGGGCAGGTGATTTTTAAGCAGCGGCAGAGAGCATACCTAAGGGTCTGGGGTAGGCAAGCCACTGGGGAGGAGGGGCTTAGCCGAACGGAAGAGGTGGGCGGGGCAGACCAGGTAGCTCCAGGTGCGTGCAAGCGTTAAGTGGCTGGTCCTTTAGCGCAGGAGCAAAGCCAGCCCCAAGAGGGGAGTCAGCTGGGGAATGTTGAAATGAAAAGAGAGCTCAGGCTGAAGTGCAGACAGGGCATTAAGGAGTATCCCAGGGCTACGGGGATTATCAGACAGGAGGATGGTGCCGAGCTCAACAGGAGATGTGATGGTCCCAGTAATGAAAAGCTGTGGGTGGCTAGAGAAATAATTAAGACAAAATTGAACTTAATGACTTTTCTGTACTTTCAAATAAATTGGTGACGGCTTGTCTATATAAGGGATTTTTTAAAAAAGATTTTATTTTTATTTATTTATTTATTTAAAGACAGAGGGAGTGAGCAGGGTAGAAGGGGCAGAGGGAGAGGGACAGAATCTCAAGCAGAAACCCTCACTCCTTGTGGAGCCCATTGCTGGGCTCCAGCTCACGACCCCTGAGATCATGATCTGAAGTGAAATCAAGAGTCAGATACTCAAGCAACTGAGCCATCCGGGTGCCCAGTATGAATAAGTTTTTTTATGTTTCTATGTACCAAACTATGCATCTTGAGTTGTTCATCAGCATTCTCTGTGATATGTATATGAATATTAGTAAGAATTGGCCCAGTCCATGGTGATCTAGTAGCCTCTGGGGGACTTGTGGGTCTTCCAGCGATGCAAATAAAGGAATGCTACCTGGAAGGCCTGTACATGCCATGGGAAGATAATAAAAGTGGCATGTGTATTTGTGTGTACATGCATATAACCAATCATGGAACCTCACTCCTTTCCCATCCTTCCTTCTAGCCCTGCTTATTTCTTTCCACATTTTCCTGCAGCCTACAGTTTAAGATCAGTGGTTCTTAATGTTCCTCAGACCTTATCCCGAGAATAGCATGCATCCAATACACACAGAAAAATGCCGTATCATATATCAGGAGCCCTGGGACCCCAGACTAAGAAGTTCTGACCTACAGAGTTTGTAAAATGGCAGTTCACAGATAAAAGAAATATATTTAGTCAATACATTTTTGAAAGATGGTCAAACTCACTAACAATAGAGCCAACGACAAGATAACATCTTTTGTCTTTTTTAAAAATTTATTTATTTGACAGAGAGAAACACAGCTAGAGAGGGAACACAAGCAGGAAGAGTGAGAGAGGGAGAAGCAGGCTTTCCGCCGAGTAGGGACTCCAGGATCATGACCTGAGCCGAAGGCAGACGCTTAATGGCTGAGCCACCTAGGTACCCCTCTTTTTTCTAATTTCTTTTTTTTTAAAGTAGGTTTATTGCCCAGCATGAAGCCCAGCTTGGAGCCTGGTGTGGGGCTTGAACTCATGACCCTGAGATCAGCACTTGGGCTGAGATCCAGAGTCTGACCCTTAACTAACAGTCACCCAGGCACCCCAGGAGACAACATCTTCCATTGATCAGATTGGTAATGATTGATAATACCCAGCTTAAATGAGCACTCTTGTATATTCAGGATGAGTAGAAAATGGAACAGCTTTTGAGAGAGCAACTGGGCAGTACCTTTCAAAATTTTAAATGCCTAGATCCTTCAACCTAGTGATTCCATCCTAAGAAGCTATCCTTTAGGAAAGCACATGTACATGGGCACGTAGTGAGGATGTTCACTGCAGCAATGACTATAAAATTGGGAACTACTTAGGTGCTCATCAACAGGGAAATGGTTAAATACCTGTGGGACATACCCAGGCCATACCATGGAATACAATACAGTCCAAAAGAAAGCACTTGATCTGTACCAACATAGAGTGAAAAAGGCATATTGCAGACCCATGCAACTCCATACATTCTCTATTAGAGAACTCACAAAAATATCTGTTATATATATAAATGCTTTTGTATATATTTAGAAAATAAATACATGGATATACATGAAACCCAAAATTAAAAAAAAAAAAAAAAAAAAAAGAAACCCAAAATAGTGATTAACCCTAGGGAGTAGGATTTGGTTGAAGGAATGAGGTAGGGAAGTCCTGAAATTTTCCTCTTTTATTTTGTGCACTTCTATTTGAATTTGTTTTAACAAGCCTATACTATCAGATCTTCATTCTTAAAATAAAGGTGGCATGAGAATTCTTCCCCTTGAGGTTCTTTTCAACTGTACAGCCCCAACTTCAAAATTTGAGATGGGAGAAGAAGCAAACAGTTAAGACGTGCTCTAGTGTTCTCCTCTGATTAAAATATTTCAGTGAGGGCGCCTGGGTGGCTCAGAGGGTTAAGCCTCTGCCTTCAGCTCAGGTCATGATCTCCGGATCTTGGGATTGGGTCCCACATCAGGCTCTCTGCTCAGTGAGGAGCCTGCCTCCCTTTCTTTCTCTGCCTGCTTCTCTGCCTATTTGTGATCTCTCTGTGTGTCAAATAAATAAATAAAATCTTAAAAAAAATATTTCAGTGATGTCCCATGTGTTGGGTCTCAAGTCTGAACTCCCTGGGGCATCTGAGTGGCTCAGTGGGTTAAGCGTCTGACTTCAGCTCAGGTCTTGATCTCAGGGTCCTGGGATCAGGCCCCATGTGGGGATTTGTGCCCAGTGGGGAGTCAGCTCATCCTTCTCCCTCTCCCTCTGCCTCTTCCCCACTCATGCTTACTCTCTCTTTCTCAAATAAGTGAATAAAAAATCTTAAAAAAAAAAAAGGCCTAAATTCCTGAGTGTAGTGCTGCAGGTTTTCCTAAATTTGACCACTTGTCTCCCCTTACAGTGTCATCAGCAATCCTCCAACTCACAGACGTTGCCCTCACCTGAACGTGCCAGGATATGGATTCCAAGGATTCTCAGTGACTATTGCTTCACGTTAGCTGTACCCAGGTTGCTCACTTGCCTCTAAAGACATCCTCTGCTACCTAACATTTGTTCTGTTCTTTGAGACTCAGTTTAAATATCACCTCCTCCAGAAGATCCAGCCCAGTAGCCAGAGGCACTCCTGTCTGGGGGGTGTTGGGGGGGTGCTTCTCCTAAATGCTCCATGTCCCAGGCACACCCCCTGTATGATATTACTGGTGGTACCCCACTGCCTCCTTGTTTTAGGATCCTGTTTCCCTCTAGGCTGAGAACCTGCTGAAGGCAAAAGCTGTGTTTTGTGTCACTATGCGGGCCTTGCATATTCCATTTCCATGGTTATCGGAGGTCCTTACCAAGTGGCCATTGGATGTCCCATCACATCCCCTTTTGGGGATCCACTCACTGGTAGCCTCAAAGAAATATGGGAGACCGGATTTCAAAATTCCTCACAAATTGCTTTTTTACATAGAGCAGAACTTAAAATTTAGATCCACTAAACCACAGCACTTAAGAACTGGAAAGGACTTAAAACTTATCTAGGGGAGTTGTTTTCAATCAACAGTCTGTGAACTAGTGCAAACCTTCATACTCCAAGGCAAAATGAGAAAAATATGAGCTATAGAGCAGATTAAAAAAAAATCAGGTTAGATGCATTTGGTTTAAATGATGTTTTCTTATTCAGAGTTTATGTCTCCCTCCCATTTTAAGGTTATTTAGGAATTATGTGCCTGTAGGGTTTTTTGTGTTTTCTTTGTTTTTGTTTGTTTGTTTAGCTTAGCTTAATTGGTCTACTAAATAAAAAAGTCTGGAAACCCTGACTCTTGTTGTCTTTTACCTCATAACTAAGACCCAGAGAGATTATCACTTTGCCCATAGCCAACAACAACAAAAAAACCCGTTTCAGTCCAGGATCCTTTGGCTGTGGTGGGAAATGCAATTGCATATGTACACAAATATTATATATGTTTGGTGTGACTGGTTCACTGTTTGGTATTTTAAATCCAGAAATGCAATAGTCAGTTAACATATTTGTTGTATTACAATGGGAAACAGGCTTGCTGTTTGACAAGTGACTATAACCATATGGTATTGCTGTCTGTTAGTATTTGCTGAGGTTTTAAGAAATGTCAGAGTCTTGAAATTACATATATGCAATATTATTATGGACTTTGATATGGACATAAAGGCTGTTTACTATCAAATTTTGGATGCTTTCTCAGTTTGAAACTGTTGTAAGCATCTTAAAAAAAGAATTTAAAGTGACTTTGAATTTGGCTATTGCTTCAATTCTGATTTTAAACATGTGAATGCTGTCCAACTATGGGATTCCACTTCTGAGAGTTTATCATGAGAAAATAATGAGACATGTGTGCACAGATATACATATAAAGGTGTTTGTTAAAGCATTTGTGTTAAAGATTAGAAAAAAAGCACAAATGCCCAATAATAGAGAATTGGTTAAATACATTTTGATGTAGTCCTATATGGCTGTATTTTCACCTTCTTCTGTATACTTGTTCATGTTTTCTAATTTCTATCCACTGCACATTATACCTATATAAGTAAAAAGTTTAAAAATTTGCCTAGCTTAACATTTTGTCCAAAATAATGTTTCTTACATGTTTTTCTTATGATTTTTTCCCAGTTTGACATTATTGATTAATATAGTTTGATAACCCATCAAAGCTCAGTGTATATAGGCTCTAAATTTTATTTTTTCAAATTTTGCTTTTACCTCTTCTGTTTTTATGTAGTTTAGCCAGGCTTCATATCAATAAGCCCACAGTCCAGTGGAAAGCTTTCATTCTTATTTTGAACACTATACTCTCTGGCAAGTTCATGTTCTAGGCTTGTACATTCTAATTAGCTATCAGTAAGGGCAAGTATAACTATAAACTCAAAGATTTAAGGGCATTTGAAAGTGTAATTGATCTAAGTATTTATTCTTCCTCTAGATCTGGCTCCATCTTAGCTCAGAGGAGAAAGCAAGGCCATAGTATTTTTTTTTAATTTTTAAATTTTATTTATTTATTTATTTTTAAAAGATCTTATTTATTTATCTAACAGAGAGAAACACAGCTAGAGAGAGAACACAAGCAGGGGGAGTGAGAGAGGGAGAAGCAGACTTCCTGCTGAGCAGGGAGCCCAATACAGGGCTCGATCCCTGGGTCTCCAGGATCATGACCTGAGCCAAAGGCAGATGCTTAATGACTGAGCCACCCAGGCACCCCAGTTGTTCTGCTTTTTATTGATGAATGAATTAGGTGTTCAAAGTTGGACTCTTTCTAGAATATAAGAACCCAAAGACTACAACCATGTCCGCATCGCCCCCCCCCCAAGTAGCTAGCTTTTTATGTATGTAGTGAGGCTTTAATAAATATTGGTTGAATAAATGCCTGTATGGGTTTTAAAGAACCCTTATTTACTTCTGCTTGTCCCTTGTCTAACAATTTCCATGGCTGCCATAGCTTTTCTTCTTCTAGTGGCTTTTTTTCCTTTTTTTAAGATTTTATTATTTGACAGAGAGAAACACTGCCAGAGAGGGAACACAAGCAGGGGGAGTGAGAGAGGGAGGAGAAACAGGCTTCCTGCCTAGCAGGGAGCCGACGTGGGACTCCGGGTCATGATCTGAGCCGAAGGCAGTCGCTTAACCAACTGAGCCACCCAGGCGCCCCCTTCCAGTGGCTTCTTAAAGCCATTCTAGAAGAGGACCATTTCATCAAACTAAGCGAGGGGCTTGTTGACTATCTGTGCCACCCCTCCTCCACTGTAAACTTTAGAAAGCTGGACCTGGGCCTCAGCCCCCTTCTGTTTCAGTCTCCTCCCTTTTCTAGCTGCTCCTCTGCTCTAGATAGTTTTGTGAAAAAAGCCAAGCATCTGTTTCAAGGTTCTGATAACATAAGACTGCAGCATTTCCAGGACAACTGATTTGGATGACTGTATGGCTGTGGGCTCCCCAGCCCTCTCCAAACAGCGTGTGCCTCCATCGTTACTGCTTGCCTCCCGAGGACGGGGTGAAGGCAGTGATTTCTGCCCGATTTGTTCGTTGCTGACTCTATCTCTAAGGACATTGCATAAATGCCCGCTCTGTGGGCACTCAGTAATATTTGCTGAGTGAGTGAACAAATGATGGAAAGTCCTCATCGCCTTTTAATACCATATTGTGTTTGATGTGCTCTTTTGGCTATGGTTTGCCCAGTTATGTGCTGTTGATGAAGAGGGAAACCCTTTACAGAGGCTCTTCTCCAAATTATAGTTCCAATCCTCTGCTACACAATCCTTCTAAACTGGATTCCACCTTCTTCCATTTCCCCTTACAGAACATACCAGACCATTAATATTGGCAATCACGGGCTGGTGTGTAGGTTATAAATTTCCAAATTTTTCATCAACCACAGATTTATCAATATAACACATCAACTTTTTTTTTTTGCTATACTTTCAAATCAATGTTTTCCATAAGAATATGAATTTTTGTTATGTGATTCAGAAATTAGACAAGTGGAGATAATATACACTAAACATTAGTCTACCTTCTTTTATAAACAACAAAAACCTTGTCACTCCCAGTGTATCTTGTCTTGTGGGAAGCTCAGAGGGAAGGTTTGTGCCCCCTTGTGCTATATATTTTAACCTCAACTTTCTGAAATAGTGATTTCACCTCTTACCCATCATTACCTTCTTTTTTAAATCTTTAAAAAATATATATGGCATTATGTTTTGTTGAAAGTGGCCTCAAATTCTTTTTTAGTAGATGGAAAATTATAATTAATGAGAAGAAAAATATTTCACTAACCATTGACAGGTGCTTTTCAAGGCCCACATTCCAAGATGCAATCAATGCCTCCTTCTAACTCACTGGCTACCAACCTTCTCACTGAGCCTGATTTCTCCAGTATCACAAATGCTGGAAAACATGGGGCTTAGGCTAGAAAATCAAAGTGTAGCAGAAAGAACCCCGGGCTTGCAGACAGCAGAACTGGGCTCTTGTTACAATTCCACTTATTAGCGGAATAATCTTGCATAAGTCATCTAACCTCTCTGTGCCTCAATTTCTCCTCTGTACATTGGGTATAAAAATCATGTGCTGGGGCACCTGGGTGGCTCAGCTGGTTAATCAACCATCTTCAGCTCAGGTCATGTTCCTGGAGTCCTGGGACCGAGTCCTGCATCAGGCTCCCTGCTTGTGGGGAGTCTGCTTCTCCCTCTGACCTTTCCTCTCTCCTGCTCTCTCTCTCTCTCAAAATAAATAAATAAAATCTTTAAAAAACTCATGAGCTATACCCACTGCATTGGGTTTTTGTGATGTAAATGAGATAACATATGTCTAGATTACTTGTAAACGTTATGGTTGTCTGCATTTCTGTGTCCCCCACAAATCTGTATGTTCTTCAAGATCAGGGACTACACCTGGTTCATATTTGTATTTCCAGGGCCTGGTTTGTGACCCAAAGATGCACTTTAAGAGAGAGTACTAGATGTGAGTTACATGAAATTACACATTCTTTTAAGAATATTCCACTGTTGGGTGCCTGGGTGGTTCAGTGGGTTAAAGCCTCTGCATTCGGCTCAGGTCATGATCTCAGGGTCCTGGGATTGAGGCCCACATCAGACTCTCTGCTCAGCAGGGAGCCTGCTTCCTCCTCTCTCTCTGCCTGCCTCTCTGCCTACTTGTGATCTCTCTCTCTGTCAAATAAATAAATAAAATCTTTAAAAAAAATAAATAAAAGAAATAAAAGAATATTCCACTCTTGTCTCATCATTAACAAGCCTTCATTGGTCAACAGGACTTAATTCTGCATGCTTTCTACTGCATCTAGGATATTGAACTGAGGAAGATGTATAGAAAATAAACAGAAAAATGGAAGTGCATGAACACACATACACTCACACACCATTATGGAGTCATAAGTGTCAAGGGTCACAAATTGGTGACTTGAGGGCTAAATCTGCCTGCAGACAGGCTTTCTTTGGCTCAAACACTAATTTTTAAAATGTACCCCAATATGGGGCACCTGGTTGGCTCAGTTGGTGAAGCATGTGACTCTCGATCTTGGTCAGAGTTGTGAATTTGAGCCCCACGTTGGGTGTAGAGATTACTTAAAGATAAAATCTTAAAAAAAAATGTCACCCACTAATTTGAAATCCAAAAATGTGGATTTCCCTTCTCTTGAAGTTGTGAACAGCTAGTCACATGAGGCCAGGTCCCTCCAAGGGGCACCGATGCAGCTGTAGCTATTCCCAGCTCGTCTTTGACAGTTCATCATAGAGGCAGTCCTGTCACTTCCTGTTGTCTTGTGAACACTGAGGCAGATAGGAGCCACTGCCCTAATGCAGTTATTGCATTTTTTGTGCTTAAAAAGCATGTACTGCACACCAGACACCATTGTAAGCTCTTCCGTTCCCTATCTACCCAGCAGTCACAGGTTAAGAAACTGAGGCATAATTAGTGTGCAGTGCATTCAGAATGCCAACCCTGGTCATCTGGCTTCCAAATTCTCACTATTAATCACTCAGCTATGTCACATCTCAGCAGGGAGAGGAGGAAATCAAAAATCATATGTAACTACAGCGCATAGTTGTGTTGGAGCCTCTGGTTCTGAGGCCTCTATTCTGTCTAATTAGGGAAAGATTCACAAAGGAAGTGTGTAGAGTTATAGAGTTTTAAAGGTAAAAAGAATCATTAGCCCAGGCATGTTAAATGTACTATGCATGGGCATGTTCTCGACCTGAGAGCAGGGGCATAGGGAGGGCAGGCAGGGCTAACGCAGTTGAGTGAGGTGGAGGCAGAAGACAGACCCGGAGGTGAGGTGTGGCCTACAAGCCTCACCGCCTGGAGCTGAGACCTGATACTAGAGGAGAGTGGTCGGACCTGGGCGGGGGAGGGAGGGAGGAGATAAGGCTGAAGTCCTGTTGGACCAACGACATGTGGGATGAATCGGCATTCTTACAGGAGTCCTGCTGAACTTCATTCATTGCTTTCACAATATCAGAAAGTCAGTTTTGTAATGCAGGTGTCCTTATAATGCTGGCCTGACTGTTTACTTCTGCTTCAGTCCCTGAGCTTATGAGCAAATACTTCAGGCACTATAACGAGCAGAAACTTGAGACAGAGCTTATCTTGTAATGCTGGGTTTTGCATCATATCCAGGGTGTGGTGTTACTTTAGAAGGCAAGTTCAATAATTACGTGTTTACAGATTGGGCAAACAGTGTATGTGCCCTGAGATGGCTCAGAATTTATACTCTGAGAGCCCAGGGAACTGACTTACTCAGCTGGACAGCAGGCTCAGTACCTCAATGTGTCAAGTGGCCACGGTATAATTTATCTACCTATCTGTCTATATATGCATGCACACATTCAATATATACACACAGACTTATACATATATGTACTTTCATTTTTGAACATTTATATAGCACCTTGTCTTTAATCATACTTATTTACAAAATAGCCCAGGAAAGCTTGAAGATATTAAGTGAATCAATTAAAGCTTAATTCAGGCAAGCCCAGGTCGTTGACCCGCCCAATGTTCCCTCTCTTTTTTATGTGTGATCTATTAATTGTACTACTCTGTGTTTTGGTGTTCCCTAATAATATAATGAAGTGACCAAAATTAAGGTTAAAAGCATTAGGGTCATTTAAACTGCCTCTTTTAGAAAATAAAAATGCTGATTAACCAGTTATATTCCTTTTCTCTTGCTCTGTTATTATTTCTCTCTCCTAGAGAGAGATTAGAACCATGTTGACTTCTCTGCTCTTAATAGAGCTTGTCAACTACTGTCATACAGTGTTTATAAGCATCTGTACTAGTGATCTGTGGCTCACCCCTCCACCTGGTCCAGGTTTCCCTTGTTTATTTACTTCGGATAATTTCTTCCTTTTCTATTTTTGCCTTTTCAAGGACAAGGCAAGGCATAATAGTTAATCTGATTCAGGGCTTTCTAAACACATTTAAAATGGCAATCTCTTATTATTCTAGCTTGATAATAAATCTAAAGGCAAGCTTTCAAGTACTGACTTGTCCTTTCCCTCCTCATTCCAGCTACTACTCACTTGAAGTGCAGGGCTTTGAAATTACCTGCTTAATTGGGCTACATGTCACTACTGTCTGTGGAAGTGGCTTTAAGATGCAGGTGTTGGCTTTTTGGGCCTTCTTTGCTGTGATTTTACATGTCATGTTTGCATTGCTACACTAGCTCCCAGGACCAGGCAACATCCTTAGCTTCCCCTGGGGCGAGTAGGAAAGGGCACACCCTAGATTGTTCTACTCCCTTTGAAGTAGATGCAAGTGGAGTTTGGCCCTTCCTTCAGATGTTCTGGACTTAAGTTTCTGCTCCATTTGGAATGGTTATCAGATGTCCATATGGAGACTTCTGGTCTACTTAGAGCTATGCTAAGAGAAGCATGAAATTACTTCCCAAAGGATGTGGTCTTGCCCCCTCAGAACCGGAAAAAGGGCCGCCATGTTTGGAACAGGAACCCATTCTATGGAGTGTCAATTTCCTTATTTGTGATATCAGACAAGATTGCCTCTAACAAAATTGCCTTTTTTTCTTCTCTTCCTTCTTCTCCTTCTCCTCCTTCTCTTCCTCCTCCTCCTCCTCCTCCTCCTCCTTCTTCTTCTTCTCCTCCTCCTCCTCTTCCTCCTCTTCTCCTCCTCCTCCTCCTCCTCCTCCTCCTTCTGTTTCAAGTTTCATTTGTTTACGTCTTCTCTATACCCAACATGGGGCTCAAGCTCACAACACTGAGATGAGGCCTCACATGCTTTTCCCACAGAGCCAGCTGGGGGCTCTGGGGGCTCTGAAGATTGCTTTTTTTGGTCAAATATTCTATGAGCCACAGAAGGATAAGAATACATATAAACTGGGAATTCTGAAATTTTGAGAATCATCTGGGAAAAAATGAGACTCTGGAACCAACCAGCAGGACTGAGAGCTTGCAGTAGGCAAAGGGAATTAAGGTTGAACCCAGTTCTGCCTGTTCCTTGCTCTGTGACCCTTAGTATATGTCTTCTTTCTAGGCCTTAGGTGTCTCCCCCTTAAAATGGAAATGCTGCTGTCTACGTAGTGGAGTTTTAAAGGATTTAATAAATGCACATAGTACATTTTAAGTACTACATGCTCGGCTGGCACATTGCAGCCACTCTGTAAATGGTGACAGTCATCTTCTGAGTGTATGGTTTTGGGAATAACGGAGGGTTTAGAAGAGATTTGATCTAAGGAAGATGGCTTAGGAAGTCTTTGAAGTTGAGGAAGGACTAAGATTGACGTTGAGGATAGAGTAGCTACTGAAAGAAATGATGCAAAAAATGTGATAAGAAACCGAGGCAAAGGGTACTGGTGGATGAGACCTTCTATTCACTTACTTCTAGCCCTTGTTATAGGTGAAGATATTTCTGATGAGAAAACCTCCTTGTTATCGGTATGGTCTTGTGTCTGTCCAGCATTTTCCAGACAGAGAGTCAATCTTTGTATTCAAAGGCGATGGTGTACTGATGGCACATTGTTACTCTTGTTATCCATAGTAGATAAAGCGGGGTCTGAAAAGGCCCACTCTGGATCAGCATTTCTTTTTCAGCATTGGAGGTTGGCTGGATTTTGCTACCATCAATGCCTAGTGTGCCCATCACTTCCAGTGCTCCACATACAGCTGGATCTTTCACAACCTTGCCTTCAGATCTTAACCTGGGCTCCTATAGGGAATGTTTGGAGTCCTTGAAATTCTTTGCAGAATTGCATGTATATGAGCATATGTGCATTTGGGCTGGGGTGGGAGAAGGGGACATAGGACTCTAGCGAGAGCAAAGGGATCAATCCTAAGGAAGCCAAACATTGTTGCTGAAGGTGTCTTATAATAGGAAAGAAGGTGAGGAGCCTGGGTGGCTCAGTCTGTTAAGTGACTGACTCTGGGTTTCAGCTCAGGTCATGATCTCATGGCTTGTGGGATGCAGCCTGGTATCAGGCTCCACACTCAGCAGGGTGTCTGCTCTCCCTTTCCCTCTGCCCCTCACCCCACTCCCACATGTTCTCTCTCTCTCTCAAATAAATAAATAAATCTTAAAAAAAATAGGAAAGAATGAAAGTGACTTCATGAGATGAAAAAAAGAGCAAAACACAGACACAGAGAGGTCCCCCAATGCCTATTGGCCTAAACACCCCCAGACCTGCTACCCGTTTCCTCTAACGAACAATCTGACAATGGCATTTCTTGGGCAAGGTGTGTCAGTTTTAGGCCAGCTCTTTATGACATAATTCAGGGTCTTGCTGAGCAGTCCAGAGGGTCTCTGAAGAGTGGATATGGAGACTTTACACTTTCTTCTTTATCCTTAGAAAGGGCTTACTTTTTTTTCCCTTTTTCTTTTTTTCTTTTTAAGGTAAACTAAAGTATCTAAGAAAGTTCCCAGGGAAAGAAATGAAAACTGACTGGGACACCACCAACTTAAAAATGTAAAGTAAAAGTGGCAGGATGAGATTTTTTTAAAGAAGAAAAGGAAAAGTGCTTGTTTTCCAGATTTCACTGCAAAGACAATCAGTCCTTTGTGCTGGCTTTGCCTCCAGGCCAGCCAGGGCCCCAGGGCCGGCCACACCCCAAGGCAGCTTTGGATCTTTTTGTTCTCTTCCTCTTCCTTCCCTTCCTCCTCCTCCCCTTCTTCCTCCTCCTCCTCCTCCCTTACCTCCTCCTCTCCTTCCTCCTTCTCCCCTCCTCCTTCTTTTATTTCTTTCTGTCCCTGGGTCTCTCTAGCTTTCTCTTTCTGTGTCTCTCAGCCCTGTTTCCCTCCCTGTTGTCTTCCTTTTACACACACACACAAACACACACACACTCATCTTTAAAAGGTACAATCTTCATTATATCACCAGTGTCAGGATTTGGAACATCTTAAGAAGAGGCTGACTACTATCAATATAGCTTGGGAAAGGAGCTGAATTTAGTTGATTCTGATTTGAAAATACAAAACTTCTCTTTCAGGAAAGGGGAGGAAATCAATTAATAGAATTTGTCGATCCTCTGTGAGTCCAAAGCTTCCGTTAAGATTTCTGAGGGACCCAAAAGCCCACAGCTCCTCATTCACCAAATATGACAGAAAACATCTTCTACAAGGATGTGGAAGTTGTTCTCTAGAAGTTTATCTACTAGTGTGGGAGACAGGTCTCTCATCCCTGAGTCAATCAAGGAGAATAAAGTACAGTTAAGAAGGGGAAAAAATTAAGTGGGCTGGAAGAACACATCAGATCATCAAGAGACAAAGACTGAATGACCTTTTGTAGGGAAATTTAGTTAAATAAAAGTGGTGGTTCCAAATGATGGAGTACTATTTAGCAGCCAAAAGTAAGGAAATAAATCTAAATGCAGCTTTTAGCTTCAGGGGTAAGCCTCAAAATAGTATCAGATGAATAAAGCAATTTTGGGGATATGCATAGCATTATACTAAATATGTAAAAAAAAAACCCCACATAAAATAACATCATTTATTCTGTGTGTGTGTGTGTGTGTGTGTGTGTGTGTGTGTGTGTTTCTTTTTAAAGATCTGGAAGGAGACACATTGAACTCAGAATCACGGCTATTTTTTGAACATGGTGAGCTCAGGATAAGAGTGCCAGCCAGAGATGTCTTTAGTTTTATCTGTTTGGTGCTGGTTTTGTATTTGTTGATTTGCTTCAGTGACTGAGAATCTCAAGGCCCTGCTCCCTTCTGCAGAAAGCAACTGAAGGTTTTGTAAATATCTCATAGTCTCCAGGTAGCTCACGTGACTTCCTGAGAGCCAGGACCATTCCGAGATCCCATCAGTGAGGTTTCTCCCATTTTCTGCGTTTGAAGTCTTGAGCCAATGGTTCTCCTGCAGCGCTCCTCCAAGTGGCCCCAGGGAACCGGAAGAAGGCCCTGCTCAACACAAAACGATGCACGGATGATAGGGGGGCCCCCGCGAAGACCAGGTCTGCGGCCTTCTGCACTTCCCCAGGCCAGGTGTCTAGATCCAGAGCGTTCTCTCCTACAGAATGGTTCAAATAGAGAAAATTTTTACCCTTCCAACCATCGTCCCTTTCTCCATTCAAGGCATTTAAGGCCAAAGCAGCTTTCAGGACACACCCGATGCCCGCCCTTCCCAAACCTGCCTCTCCCCGGGCACCAGGCTCAAGGAGCCAGTGGGGACAAACGCTTTGCCTCCCGTTCACAGACTTGTGAAGGGGCCAGCCATTTTGTTTTTAAGTGGGAAACGTTCCCCCTAGGAAAAAGCTCCAGAAGGGCATACAATATTAAAATGGGCATCTCTTTCACTTTATAAAAGGGAAATGGATTTCATTTTAAAGTCTTCGCTTTTGCATTTGGTGAAATACTTGCATAACTATCAGGAGAAGTTAATAGCCTTAGCCAATTACGAACACACTCTTAAAATGTTTTGAAGAGCTTTGTTCCTCCTGTCTCCCTCCTTTTAATATTATATTGAGAGTTTATATATAATCTAAAGTGTTCTCATTATGACAGCACGACTAGTCATTTGAAGAATATATTCATCTAAATAAACATACTCCAAAGCTAACTGAATGCTAATGCACATTTTATTGGATGAAAAGACAAACAATATAATTATGCTTGAATTTCAGAAAATCAAAGGTAGTAAAACAAGTTTACACCAGAGCCCAGGGCGGGGTTTATAAGTTAGCCATATACACGTTTTCTTCAAGCCACACACACTCGGAAAGTTGGCTAAAATGAGCTGAGAGTTACCTCGCCAGACTCACAAAAAGGAAAATGGCTATCAGTTTTTCTTTTGTTCTTTCCAGATCCTGTTCAAGTGTCCACTGAGCCAGCAGGTTCACCAGAAAGCTATTGAGCATTGGCTGGAACACATTATGCAGGGTGAATTTCTTTTGGAATATTGCCAAGGGTTTTTTTATGCTTCTGTGGGAGGCATTTCTTGAACATTGTCATTTAGCCAAGCAAAGAGCATTTGCTTAAAGGATAGAAAATGTTTAAAAATTCTTGTTTGTTTAAAAGCAGGTTAAAACGCAATATGATCTTAGGGTCGGGTAGGGAAAAGCACTTATTTCTTTAAGTGGTCTGATTATAAAAGTTTTTTGCTTTAACCAGATTCCAGTTTTTCCTAAAATAGTTATACATATATTAATACTATCTCCTAGAAAGTATCTTCCGGTGCCTGCTTTTTCTTTAATGTGATTAGCTGTTTTTCAAAGCTAAATTTTCACTTTAGAGAGTTCACACATGTTTGTGTATATAGGAGTTACTGGTAGGAGCTAAGAATTTGGAAGTACAGAGAACATGCTAAAATAGAATTTCTTTTTTCACTTTCAATTCTAGAACTATGCCATAAAAAATAAAAACGGAAAGCATGAAAGTGTCTTTAAATTAGAGCAGATAATATTTTTAAAGTACTGCCAATTTGACCAAAAATTCCAGGTTCAGGTTTTTGACATGTAAAAAATAGAATACATAAGCCTCTGGCCAGAAATTAATTCTTTAATGAGTAGTGAAACCTGATCCCCAGCCTTCTCATTTTAACAAAGCTTTAATTTGTACCAAAGTTCTCATCCTACTACTCTGTAATAGCCAGTAATATACAAGGGCTCTTTCGAAATTTGTCAAGGAGAAATCCTAAATATACAAACTTGAATATCATCTCTGCCATTCACTGGCTGTAGGATCTTGGTTAAGTTACTTGGCTTCTGTGAGACTCAGTGTCCTCCTCTGTAAAAGAGGAGTGATGATACCCATCCTGGGGCTTCTGTGAAGATCAGAATCTCCAGTGTTTTGTCAAGGCTTAAAACCCTATTAGTTCCTTTCTTGTCTTCCCCAATCCATTCCACGACTACAAATCAATCTGGAGATTTAAATAGGCAAAACTGTGATCTAAACTGGGATTGTGTTGTTTTCCTGTTAGGATATTTCTAGCCACCAGCATTTTGTACTTGGATGTGAAATATACAAGTTTCTGTAAACACGCTTTAGCCAAATTAATCTGTTTTTGTTTTGATGAAGATAGGGCTGATTCTGATATGGGAGAGCTAAAATGATCATGCTAAAGAACTCTTGTTTCAGAAGAGCTGACTCCATCATGAAAATGCACTCAGTGAAAGTAAATCTGACGCTGCCTCCCCCTGTTCAGTCTTTAAATGAACCCATAAGGAAAAACACGGCAATTCTCCTTTTATACCTAAATCCTATGGAATTTGCTGCCTCCTGTATTCAGGTTGGGGCTATGATCGTAAACTTGGCTCCCTTCAATTGAGGTTTGTTACGTACTTGGCATGTTCCCACAACCAAACCTCCCATCTGTAACCTGCACCTGCAGCTTGCTGTCCTCAGACCCAGAGAGCTCTGTACTTCCGGGCCACTCAGGCCCCTGGAAGCGCTGACCATAGCCTTTCATATTCTGTTTTGCAGCTAGTTTAGACCCTTAACAAATATTTGGGTCTTCTAGTTTCTGTAACTTTGTTTTGGTTCTTGAAAGAACAGCTCTTCCCCCACCCCTGGCACACCACCATTTCTCCAAGGCTCTCATTGTGAGATGGGAAGGCTGGTGCTTGTCATTTGCATTCCAGATTGAAACGAACAGAATCTAGACTTTTTTCTTTCTTTCCTCTCTCCTTTTCCTCACTCCCCCCCACTCTCTCTCTCCCGATGCCATGACAAACAAAAAGAGCACATGAGATATATTTATTCTCCTGTAAGATGTAAAAGCATTAATTCCAGGAGATGTTGAGTTCCTCATTTACTTTGAGTTGTTTATGTAAACTGTAACCTCTACTTTTATTTTATTTCATTTCATTTCATCTTATTTATTTATTTATTTGACAGAGAGAGAGAGACACACACACACACACACACACACACACACACACAATGAGAGAGAGAATATAAGCAGGGGGAGTGAGAGAGGGAAAGCAGGCTTCCCACTGTGCAGGGAGACTGGTGAGGACCATTCTCTGGACCATGACCTGAACCAAAGGCAGGCACTTAACCCACTGAGCCACACAGGCGCCCTGTAACCCCTACTTTTAATAAATATGAAGAAAGTAAGCATTTGGGGGAGATATTGGGTGGGCAGGTGGTGATTTGGAAAAGCGACTTCTTTCTCATTTGTCCAGAGGCATTTAATTTCTGGAAAGACATATATAATGGCAAATAAAATGCCCTGGTATCTGGGGCCAAGAATTTGTGTTGTGTGTGCGTGTTGTATCCCTTATAGTCGTTATGTATATAGGCTGACACTTATTGGCTCAAGGCTCAATC